>JAOYMO020295953.1:0-28416 GCA_025802455.2 Iodosphaeria phyllophila | reverse complement strand
CTCGCCATCAACTTTTGTCTAGTCTCTCAAGCACTTGGGTGTGCTACGAGAAAATTCACACCGAAAACTTTAGAGACTCGATACTAATGGCGAGTTTAACTCGATTCAAGCTTGGAGACTCCAGGACGCTAGTCACGATACGTACGGCATCCGGGTGGCCAACAGCAGGGGTTTGCTTAGTGAAAGATTGATGATGCTATTTCGATCATGTCTCGTGTTCTGACTGGGGCTGCTCTCGTGGTTGGTTAAAGCCGTTTCCCGTCAACGACCCGATCCGGAATCCTGTGTATTCCTGAAGAAAATCATACTTCGCTATCAACAACTAGACAAGCGCAAGAATGGTAGCACAAAGCTTGAACTTTGCACCATCCTCCGTCATAGACGTCTCGGGTAGTGTAGCCTTTTGGGGCCGGAAGAGCACAAGCCGCAGCCCTAAACGGCTTCCATGCAGGGTGTCTGGGTGCTAACATGGAATGGGGGGCCATAACATGGGTAAAATTACATGCGCATTATCGTGTATAACAGCTATTTCTGCACTGGAGAATAGAGGTGGCACATGTGTTTCCTCGTTTCCAGATACGTAGTTGCACTAGCTTCCCCGTGTTCATATGGTACTTCAGTGCGATGTGGACAACTACGCTATGCCATATGAGAAGGAGAATTGCGACAGGGAGGAGCGATATGATAGCACAAGACATGGAAATTCTAGTGCAGAATTCATTTCTAGAGAGCAAACGGATATAAATTCTCTCCAATTGTCTCTTCGTTTGAATCTTCCTGAGTGATGAGCCGCCAGGAAAATCGAGTCTATATATCGTACAGCTCTGACTTTCTATCAATTTCAATACCTTTAGTGAAGGAGGCGCTCAATATCATCACCACAACAACGGTGATTTACCGGCTGCAAGGTCAAACTCTGACAAACTGTTGTGGTTCCTTGGTGGGTTCTAGATCAAACACAACCGTGATGCTTAATCTTCGAGCCTCGAGGAGAATTCATGTTTCGTTGTAAACCATTTACTGTCTGAATATGCGGTAGTTGACCGCTATAGCAGAGTGAAATGGCCATCGACCCCTCGGATTGGGATCTCTCAACTTCTCCGGGACTGGCTACCCTCCAGGCTCTTCGTAGGCCATGACCATCTCAGAGAGATTACGTCATAGAGTTAAAGAAATTACACAAACTGAAATCTCGGGCGATTCATCTCCTATATTTTGTATGGATGTCTTATCTGTCGATCGCAAGAAGCGGTCACAGCAGAGCGATAAGACCGGATGGCTGCATCTATATGTGAGGAGTCAGCTTCTTGACTTCCTCACGTATGCCAGAGAGCAAACGGAAGTTATAGTTTCATGAGTGAGAGTATATGGAAATCGAACCGAGGTCGCATATGGAACTTGATTTGGCTAACATCTGGATGATGCAATAGAGCTCAGTAAGACAGAGATTTGAGAGATTGGGAAGAAGCCGAAGCAAAGCGTGACTTGAAAAATACTACTTTTGTGGAAACATAAGCTAGACATGTAATTACATCGACACAAAAGACTTGAAAATGGCTTGCAAGGCAAGGACGTCGCATTTCAGAGGACTTTTAGTGCTTTATAGCAAGCCGTTCTGCCCATCATCTATCGGCATATCCAAGGGGCGAGAATTTGGTGCCCGGGCTCTTCGTAGGTGGACATCAAAGGATACGTGACTATTACGAAATTCTCAACGTTGATGCGTATTAAATAGGTGGTGGAAGAGGATTGAAAACTTACCAGGCAGCTGTGAGTGTCCGCGCGTAAAAAATACATGGCAAGGGAGAGGTTTGACTTCCAACATACAATGGTACTTGATGATTGTCAAAGAGGCTGGTAACGACTAGTAGATACTAATTTACGGAAGCATGCTACTTCAAAGATTGTAACAAAGCATGTTGCATACTCCCATTGGAAATCTCGGACTGTGGCAAGAGCAAGAAGCGCTCCCTTCTAAATAAAATTGCAAAAACAGCATATGAAAAATAACAGGAATCCAAGGATCTCGCATGTCCTTTGCATCTCTCTTCCAACCGCTAGCCGAAGCTTATACGTGACATAGACCAGAAGGAACTATAAACGCTGTATTATACACGTATGCTGAATCATTGTCTGCCTCATTGGTGGCAGGCGAGAAGCCTGACCGATGTCGAATCCTTCATCTACAAAGGCATCTGTGAACGCTCTTCTAAATTGCAGATTGGGCAGCTAATAGACCATTCTCGAAATAATCATTTTTGACAGACGAACATAAGCAGTTATCCTGACTTATCCGCTGAGTAGAAGAGGCATGTCACGGTCACGACGTCAAAAAACGAAGACTCCTGGCCGTGAATAAAGCAGTGAGAATTCGATCAGTCACTAAATCAAGTTCGATCCGTCGCACAGCATCACTCGAAATATAATCAAGTGGTTAAAAACACCAAAGACGTTTTAGTAATCGGAATGTGGGGAAGCGAATATATAGCAATGGCTCGACCTCCCTTTTGAGACTAACTGAACTATGTTCCGTGATTCCAATTCGAAGCGCCTCGGAATTACGCATCTTTCCCATGCTCAGCTGTCAACAAATTTCCCAATATCCGATAATCACTGACGTGAAGCCTGTCGCTATCACATCCAACCATGACCCAGAAGTATGTCTCATCCCAGGTGGCTCTGGCGGTCACTAACATAACTAGCAATAAGAATTTGGCTGCGCCACGAGAAACCGGTACAAGTACTTTCAATATTGCTCAGTTCGTATATCATGTCTGCACATTACGAATGAATACGATGACGATGCATATCTGATTTTGACGCCCCTGAAAACAGAATTTCTGCTACTCTTTCACATGATCGCGAAAAGAAACCCGCAGTGGGGGAGCGCCCTCTTTTGGAAAGATGGCTCGTCGCTAAGGGCCGAGCCAATCTACCAGTCAGCGAGACCATGGTTGGAGATGTTTTGGCGCAGCAAGCGGATTCTGAGCCGCGAGGCTCTCTTGCCGAAAGCCGCTAGATTCGTCTGGATTTGAAGGGAAGGCTTTGGATATGTTGGGGTTCGTCAATTGTGCTAAACACATTTAGAATGTTCTCGAGTAACATCTCAATCTATTCGGAAGTTTTGGTTCAACTACCGCCAGATTTTAGTACAAGTTGTATGTATCTAGACTTTCGGCAACACAGTGCGATTCCGATGGATTGTTGGCTGTTGCCTCGGTAACGAATTCATTATTCATTTTCTTGTACTGGTCCAACCGCCTGGATCCCGTCCAATGTGATTTTCACAGCACCCGCTTGTACAAGCTGTATGATGTCAGTTTATCGAATCTTTAGCCCGGGGGCGAGCTTGACATCGAGCGCGAAGGTGGATCTAAAGACTTGACTATTGAATGGCCAGAGAGCCTTGGTCTTTACGTTGAACGAACTCTTCATGAATGATGGGCTAACGCTACTTACCGAATTTGACAAGTCATCGATCAAATCAGAAACATCCTCAATACCAACACAGAGCCTGATGATATCCTCGGGCATTTGGCGCTCAGCTCTTGTCTTCGGATCAATACTAGCATGACTCATTCGACATGGCATGCTGATCAGACTGTTCACACAGCCGAAGCTGACACTGATGGACCAGAGCCTGGCAGCTTCCACTATGCGCTCTGATAAATGTACGTCGCCGGTCTCGAAAGATAGTACGGCACCGGCGCCGCGGGCCAAAGACCAATGCAAGTCGTATTGTGGATGGGATTTTAAGCCTGGATAGCGTACTTTGAACCCTCGCGACTCGAGAAACTTGGCTATAGCTTGGGCGTTGGACTGCTGCTTTTCCATACGAATTGAGAGCGTTTTCACGCCACGCATGAGGAGAAACGAGTCGTTGGGGGATAACCCACAGCCAGTAGCATTGATGGTGAAGAACATTCTATCGCCTAACTCTGGATTGTTGCAAGCGATGATTCCAGCCATGACGTCATGGTGGCCGCAAAGATATTTGGTCCCGGACTCGTAAACTATATCGGCCCCAAGTTCCAGGGGGCTGCATAGCATGGGAGACAGCATAGTGTTGTCTACCACAACGAGAGCCTTGGGGTTGGCAGTATGTACTATCTGAGCGATGGCACCGATGTCGGCCACCTTCATTAAAGGGTTTGTAGGTGTCTCGAGAAGGACCATGGCTGTCTTTTCGGAGACGACGGCGCGCACGCATTCAGCGTCAGTAGTATCCACATGATGCACCGCAATCCCCTGGTTCGACGAAAGATACGTTAACAACCGATTAGTGCCGCCATATAGATCGTCTCCGGTTATGACATGATCCCCAGGTCGCAGAAGCCTTGTAATCACATCTAATGCCCCCATCCCAGACCCAACAGCGAGTGCCCTAGTCGCATTCATAATCTTAGCCATATGACGCTCGAGATGAGTGCGCGTCGGGTTCCCCGAACGTGTATAATCGTATTCACTGCCCCCACCAGACGAGCTCTGCTTGAAAGTGGCGGACTGGTATATGGGAACGCTAGAAGCTCCATACTGGTCCTTCGACTCGGTGTAAACGAGCTCAGTCGCGAGTGCGTACCGCCGCCGCCCATGAGGACTCGATGGCGCTGGCGACGGTGGCATGTTATGTCCGTCCAAGTCGAGTTTAGCCATTGCCTTATTTACTGCTTTGCTGCCGTCGTCGTTTGGTGTCGCCATGTTTTCGCCTTTAAATTTGGTTATTCTGCAACTTCGCAATGCTAGCGACAAAATGCGATATCGGCGAAAACAGACTGATTTGGTCCACATCAACACTAACAGTGAGTAACAATCGAGGGGGTTTGAGGTGAAAAATGGGGGTAATGACGTGATTTTAGATGGATGCTGATTGGTCTATTTGGGACAGGCCTGCGGCTATCGGCCACGGTCAACCTGCGTGTAAATTAAGCGTGACGCATACTGTAAGAGGCAAGGTTGGTGAAACGACCCTCTAGTGAAACAATAAAACCGAAGGTGTCATCACCAAGAGACCCTCTGTCGCAACAATCATCACAAGTCAGCCACAATAGCTATGGTAAAGATAAGAACTAGAGAAGACTCTCCATTTTTAATCTACTATTCTAAATAACTGCTTCCCAGGCCTTAAATTATTGCCCTTGGGTGGATGCTTCTGGTGGGTTGGACGGGCTTGCCATCGGATCCTGGAACAATGCCATTCAGCCCCGCATTCAAACTCCATGTCCACATCTATGCCCAACGATACTGGTAATAGCCTCAGAAACCATCCACTTTACAGCTGCTCAAGAGAGTGCAAAGCTAGTGTCAAAAATATCCAGAAAATGATCTGCCGTTTGCTTTTCCATCCATTTACATTTACAAGGCATTGAGATGGTAGAATGTGTGATAAAAAAAAACGAAGAGAATGGAACTGTTCAAGAGGTGCAGCTCGGATATGTTTAATTTCATGAAGCAGTGCCTGCCAGGTAGATTCGACGCTGTGTTCCATGGAAAAGGTACTAAGTGAGTACATGGATCCAAAATTAATTGAGCAGGCTCAGCATGCAGCTGGAA
Source organism: Iodosphaeria phyllophila (assembly GCA_025802455.2). NCBI lineage: Eukaryota > Fungi > Ascomycota > Sordariomycetes > Amphisphaeriales > Iodosphaeriaceae > Iodosphaeria > Iodosphaeria phyllophila. Next base: position 22,866 of record JAOYMO020295953.1, on the reverse strand, counting down.
TGTACCGATATTACACCCCACCCGCTCAACATGTAGCCCTTGGAATCCAGCGGAAAAAACTTGGTAAATGAGTAATTGAATAGTGGGCTTTCTATTTGAAAAAAAGGGCAGGATCAGAGGACTTGGTCTTCAGCGGATTTGAGGAGGTGGAAAATGTAGCGTTTTTGGTGGTAGTACTTCCGGTTTTGCTGTTTCACTAGGGGGTCGGTTCACCAGGGGGTACGGAACTGCACAAGTAACACCTCACGCCTCTGGGGATCGTACCGCATAGGTCTGATGGGTAGACTGGAAGGTGTTAAATAGATGAGACGGTAGATTTACAGCCTTGGGAAGGTATTAGTAACTCAGAACATCTGCCAGATGTTTTGATAGGGTTCCACCGGCACCTACGGTACTGTGGAGAGGGATATGTAAACCGCTGGCGGGGGCATCTGGGAACACGGCAGGCGTGACACTGTCTGTTGAGCTGCCAAGGAAAAATGAACAAGCGGCAGATGCTTGGACATACCGGCACCTGTCGAGGCTAGAATCGCTGGTTGGTCCGAGTGAACGCTCTCCAAGACTACCGGTAATATCCACTTGTGATCAGCCGGTGACTCTAGCTCTAGCGTACCGATATACTGTACACACTGTACCCACCAGGCTTAGGAATGCCAGTGGATGTTGGCGTCTAGGAGAAAGCCAGGCGGCTCTTGGAGTTTTGGTGGGTGTATCACACAAAATCAAAGCATTTCGTACAAAATCCCAAGGAGAGATAAGTTCCCCAGTAGAGCCGCCTGGCCTTCTCCTGAAGGCTGGCATCTACCGGCGTTTCTAGCTCTAGTAGGTAGATTCCAACCTCGACGTTTCAAGCCTTTCCATCTAGAAACGGTCAAGAGGCCAACAAAAATACCAGTGCAAGACGAAATGACTATGCGAATGGAAGCTTCGAATCCTACTGCTACCGTGTTCCTAGGCTTTGGTGACGCCAAAGAGCAGCGCTCTACCAGGAAGGGATTCTTTTGCCTTGTTAAACAAGCCATGATCCTTTTACCGGACGGTACCTAGGATGACGATGGGACCACGATCCTCTGGTCACATTCCGGCTCGTCCACTTGGCCACGCTAAAATCACATACATAATGATAGCATGTGTCTCCTGTTGGTACCAGTATTGAGCTTGCCGCTCCCTTCAAATTGGAACAAAACCTCCAGGATGTGTCCGGAGAAGCATACTTGGGAAGTTTGGCGGAACAAATTGGCCGAATGTTCGATTCCTTGAGAGCGCTCTTATCGTATCGCACATGAGCAACTTCCACGAAGATATTCCATCCATACTTCCTCTATTCCTATTGCAGCTTAAGTTGCCAAAATCAGGTGTTGAATGCAGAGAGTCTCTCCGGATATGGAAGAAGACATCTAGCTGATGATGTCCGCTCAGTCTCGTGGGTAATTCCTTTTCTATTCCTCACTTTATGTAAGCTCTCGCTATTTAGTAGTTCGATCGACGACAGGAACTTTGACATGACAAATCCGGACAAATGCGACCTATCCCATTACAAAAACCTGTTCTGGGCTCTGTCACCAGGAACCCAGAAGCCTGCCAGCGTTACCATTGAACGCGTGACTATCTCAAACGAAACAGTCAAATTCGTAACAGCAAAGCCCAAATAAGGCTTTCCCGACATGATTGAGCTTTTAGAAGATTCCAGCGGCGAGGGACTTGAACCGGAGACGTGAAACAAGTTGGTGTGGCAGTCGGCAACATGGGGCGCAAGACGATGATCGCCAAATCCTTCTCTCGGAAGACAAGACTCAGATAAAAATCCGACCAAGGGGGTCTTCATCATCGAATAGATACGAGGTAAGGATGGGGAGGTTGACCGGAACGCACGCTTCGCCAACGAAAAATTGCGAGGGGACGATGATCCGGCGGGCGATGTATCCAGGTCGAGGACACCTGGCCCGTCTGGGGGAATACTTCCTCTTGACAAGTTTCTTCGGAGGGCGGCATTCGAGTTCTGCAGTTCGGCCCGGCGAAAAAAAAAGGGGGGGCAAAGGGTGTGTTTTTTGCAATTAGGGATCTGACGATACTGCTGGAAACCCCCGAATCAACATGATATGATGTGAGGCCAATTTTGAATGCTATCAGTAATTCTTTTTGCCACTAAATAATCAATGTCGAACAAGGCTCAACATATCGACGGCCATGTTTCTGGTTAGAGTGCAAACGCAAGATATCGGAGTGAGCAACACGCAGGCACGACCAAGCTTTGCTTCCACAAATTTGTTATTCTTCATTGTACAGAGTCTGAACTCTGCCCTGTTTTCGGCCAAGACCAATGCGGTCCATATATCTCCAACAAAGGTCCCTATAAAAATGTTCTCCATCAGGCGCTAAGCACTCCACCCCTGACTTTTTCGCCATCCAACAGTAAAGCACCCAACCTCGAGACAATACGCACGCCCTTGCCTACATTTCGTGTTTACATTAGAATCCAGAAGGAATAGATCCTTCGACTGCCCCCCCCCCGTTTCCCAGCCCCAACTCACTTTCTCAACTCAGAAAACCAGAGGGGAGTGACAGGAAGGGGACAAAAACGATGGGATTGTGCTACAGAAAAGAATTGCCCATAATATTATTCTTGTATGTCCTGTCCGTATCCTCACATCCGCATCATTCTTTCCCATACGAGTAATTTTCTTAGGTAGCGATTTCGTTCATGTCCTTTGTCTCGGTCACTTCGCACCCTTTTGACTCCCCTTTCTGCCTATCACTCGAAAACGGCCTTTCTCCCTTCTCTTTCTGGGGACTCGGAGGATTCGACGATCCCATATCCGACACACCGTCTAGCATGCTCTCACTGAAGCTATGCTGCGTATGTGGTCGGTCGTCTCCGTTGGCGCTATCGGCCTTCTCGAATGACGCCTTCACAGACCTGATACTCTCGCCCATCTCCGAAGATGTCAGTACGGGGCTGTTCAAAGGGGTATATTCCTTATCGCCCGCCGCACTAGGAGTGGCTCTTGATTTGCTTCTGCCCAGACCCCAACCACCACCACCCCATCCCCCACTGCTCGAGCGACCCCAGCTTTGCTTGCGCTTCTCGCCGGCCCAGGTAGCCCAACTACCAATGTACGCCCCGGCCTTGGCGCCAACAGAGCTGCCCACATGCGGTGATTTTGGCGAGTCTGTCGCTGCTTGGCCATCCGTTTTGTTCAAGGATCCTCCACCAGCGGCTTTGGACTCCTCCACCCGCCTCCGCTGCGCCTCTCGCATCGACTCCATGTCAACGTAGAGCCTGTTGAACATGGTGCTGGCCTTCTCTTTGGCGGCTGCCGCATTTCGTCCTAAGGCCTCGCGCCCAGCGGCGAACCGCTCGTCCAGGTGCAGATCTTGGACTTGTTGCTGGATGCGTCGCTGCACGTCATCAATCGTGAGCCCGCCGGCACAGGGATGTCTCGGCTCGATAATATCGAACAGATGAGAATCTGTGTAAGCGTTCCACATACGATAGTTCTCAGTCTTGGCCCAGTAGTCAACCCACTCCTGGCCGAAATCCAGGGCTGGATCACCTTCAATATGCGGTAGCGTCGCCTTGGGGTTGCCAGGGTTTTTGGTCAGTTGATCGTGGTATTTGACTGAAGATATGAGTGATAGAAGGTACTCTTCGAACTGTAACCGGATGAACTCTTCACTGCCGCGATAGCCCATGTGATTAGGGCGGCCGGGATTTTTCTCATCCCATGTATCGTTCACCTCTTGTGTAATGAAGTCAATCCACCGCCGGTCGCATACGGTGAGATTCAGAGCTGCTTTCAAGGATGGTGATGTAATATTTATGGTATCGTCGTCAAGATTGATCAGAATATCGCTATAACGGTCTTTTTGCTGGAGAAGTAGCGAGTTGGTGCTGCCCACAATGTAGGATTTCGTCCCAAAGTCCGCTAGTATATCCAGCTGTTGGAGTGGTGTGTAGGGTCCGAACAAGCTTCCCTTGATTAACATGAGCAACAGCTTTCACTCGTAGTTTTGGAACGGGGGGTAAGTTGATCTTACTTGGCCAAATATTTGCAAGGGTAGGCCCATGTACGAAAGTAATGAATTTCGGTCGCTTGTTTTCAGACTCGTAGGCTTGGCGAGCCGCTTCTCGTACTCATTCAAGTCGGGCCCTGCGCAGTCCTGCAGGTTCCTTAACAAACCTGGGATTAAGGATATCAGGGAAAACTGCATCATACACAGCCTTTCACATCGTGATCCAAAAAAGAGGATCTGTACCATGGGTCAATGCACGGACGAATCCAAGTTCAAACAGATTATAAGACGCGCAGATAATGAGAACAGCTCACCGCCAAAACCAGACCTTACCTTTGGTTGCAGTAGACAGCATTTCAGGAGCACAAGCGTTTGCCACCTAAACTCCCGCACCAACTCCCGCAGGCTCATGCCGAGGTATTGATCACGATCCTCCTCTTCATTGAGTTGGCCTCGCTCTTTCTCCTCTTTAAGGCTTTCCTGAAATCGCCGTAGGATTTCGCAATCTGTGAACTCCCGCTGGGCGAACCATGCGCTCGTAACCATAGATAGACGCTCTCGCAACATGCCAAAGAACTGGGGACTATCCGCTATGACTACCACTGCTTTCTGTACCGTCGATCTCGTCACTTCGGCGGGTCTATTGAGCAACTGAGCAGAATCCATCTGCCGAGTGCAGGAGATACCGAATAGGGACGTTGCAGCGCAGCCGTCACTCGCAGGTTTGAGCAGCGTGAAATATGAAAAATCCTCTGTCGTGCTGTTCCCGTGTAAATATGGCAGATTAGCCACCATCCTGCTAGTCCAGGAGACAGGCATTTCAGGCTTTACTTACGCGTGCGCACCATCGCTCAGTGCCATGAATGGCAACAAGGTCCAGTCCCATGCTGCTGCCGGATCCTCGCCCTCGGCTACACCAAACCATCTTTCGACCTCAGGCCCTCGCGCATGGTGGAAGTCAACCACGGTGACCAGAGGAATAAAGTCGGCGGAATCTGGGGTTTCCTGGACCGGATCAACCTCAGAACTAGGGGCAGACATGATTCTTTCGCCGCATCTATGATCGGAAGAGACGATTTAAGCTCGGAACCCGGGAGAGTATCGTCGGTCGAGATTCGATTTCCGTGTCGGGTTGTGATGCAAGATGTTTTAGAAGCAGGTTCCCGAGCAGAATCCTGACTACAGTCTCGATTAGATTACAGCTAGGATCACTACGAAAACCGCCCCGAGGCTGTGCGCCCAAATCGACGTCACAGGAGAGATGGAATCAAAACCAGACTGGTTGTTAGAAATCCGCGGGCTTGTAGACGCGAGGGATGTTGGGGCATCTCTCCCGAATTCGGGTGTCAAAGGTGAATGTTTCAAAGACGATGCGAGTATCTCAGCGGCGCATTGTTTCGCCAGGATGCAACCCAGATTGGTACATTGATAGTAGAGTAATTAAACCAATGACGATAGAGCGGTAAAAAGGCGGAGAGAAAGGGAGAAATCAGAGATTATCATGCACAATTCGCTGGTGCCCTCATTGGAGTTTGGGGAATCCAATGGGGGCGCGCTACTGGGAATCCGCGTCATTCGCGGGTCACCATCCGGTGGGCGGTACTAGAGACGGAAAAGACGGCCGCTAGCGGGGCAATGTGTTTTGCGAAAGGAGCTGCTTGTGTGAGCTACGGAGGTAGGCGTGCCAGGGAGAGAGAAGTCAACAAAACAATCCGTGGACGTTCTCCAATAGTCGCACAAATGCTTCGGTCCACGCATCAAATGTCACCAAGTTCCCATACGGTGTCCTAACAAGTCGGACAAGTGATACCGGACCTATTTTCAGAAGGGTCACCTGTACTCTGCGGGCACGACTGAAAATCAAACTGAGCTTTCCCTGTCGCGAAATAGATTGGGCTTGGAAGGGTTCGTCCTCTCTTCCAACGCAGTTCATTGAACCACGTTGACATCTTGAGACAGGGACTGCCCCGCCTCAAACACCCGAGTGATAGGGAGTAATTACTTGAAGGACCATAATCCTCGCACAACAACAAAGATACTCGACCACCGTATCGGTAACACAAGTGGTCCGCATGTCTAGAGCGAATACAACTTCGGTATCCGTCCACCGTTGCATAACGAATCATGAAAACTGGACAATTATTATGTACGAGGGCAGATTTTCTGTAATGATGCCATACGACATGGCTATCATTACGTAGTATGCAGTGGATGTTTTCGTGTAAAATTTCCAGCAATACTAGGAATTGCTGTAGGTATCGTCATTGGCTGGCCTACACAGTAGCCTTACGACATCAGTTGACCCTTGGCAATCCCTCTTCGACGAGGAGATTTTCACCAATAAACCACGAACGATTTCTATTTTGATTTTATCACAAGTGTCTTCACTCACAGTTCTAGTGTACTGTGGAGTTGGGCAACATGATGGTAGTTTTGAGTGGCATTCCACAAGATGGGGCAGAGTGCCAGTTGTTCTGCACTATTCCATGCAGTTAGGATTCACAAACGTTGTGACTGCATGGTTGGTGGAGTTATCTCAGAGAAACAGACTTCATACTGACGAAACATGTCTCTGCCACCGCGTGTGAAGACGTGCGCTATGTATAGTACAGTACAGCAATTGCGGCATGTCCCGTCGCAAGTCCCGTTGCGACGCAGATGGCCCCTCCACGGTACCCTTGCACGAAAGCGCGTTAAGCCGTTGGGAAAAGTCGCGTCCCTAGCGCGTCCTGTCCCAGTACTGAATAGGAGCGATTGACCATACAGGTCACAATGGCACCTCCACAGCAAAACAAACTGGACGATTGAATACTTGCAAAAGAAAAAAAAAACATCGATACGACTGAGAAACTCCACATCTCACTTTTGGGACAGATAGTGTCACATCAAGCATACTCTCGATCGGACAAAAACGCTGGAATGGGGTCCACCTCAGCGCCCCTTATCTGCTCGCCACTTCCCTCCTCACCGGCTCCGAAACGATCGAAACCACACGATGAGCCCAAACCCCGTGCCAGAGTCAAGGCTGGCTTCCTGATTGACGATGACTCGGATGACGATGGCGATGGCGATCAAGTAGAGCCTGCGGCCAAACGGCGCATGTTGAGCAGCCCAGGAAGGAATCCCTCCACCAAAGAGTCAATCCCGACTCTAGCAACCCCGACTCCAGCAACCCAACCTCAACATCAACCTCAACCTCATCATGAGTCTTATGGGGTTTCTACGACAGCAATCGGGTTTAGTGCATTGCTGGAAAAACATGCCAACATCACTACTACTTCTGCAGCCAACAATGACAGAACCCTAGTTACCGAAACCTCGACACAAGCGTCAACAGTAGACATTCTGGACCAATCAACTGGCACTTTCGCTTCAGCATTCCAAGAGATTCTGACGCGCAAGTCATACAACACACTCAAGATCAAAACCTGCAAAGGGACACAGGTCGAAATCAAGGAGCGAGAAACTGCTTCTGGCACTTCTTACGAACGCTTGATCGCCGCAAGATCTCGGACGAAGGAAGGTCGCGCTACCAAAAGCTACTATGGGGTTGATATACACACCCTCATGGATACAGCGAATCAGGAGATCAAGAAGACCGTAGTAGCAGCAGCAACAGCAACAACAGCAAAAGAAGGCAAGGGAGACTTGACACCGGATGCCCCCAGACCGTCGGTAGAGGGATCAGGCTCGAAAAAGGCCAAGAAATACCTTTTGTGGTCTGAGAAATATCGTGCGCGCACCTTCTTGGACCTCTGTGGCGACGATGGGACAAATCGGCAAGTGCTGCGGTGGCTAAAGAGATGGGATCCCGTCGTATTTCCTGGTTCCTCCAAGCACAGACCTTCGGCCCGACGACGAGGCGCAGCTGCACAAGATGAGGAAGAGAAGCCTCATCGCAAGATTCTCATGCTCACAGGTCCACCAGGCTTGGGCAAGACGACCCTGGCTCACGTTTGTGCGAGACAAGCAGGCTATGAGGTTCTGGAAATCAACGCGAGTGACGATCGAAGTCGAGATGTCGTCAATAATCGAATCAGGACCACCCTGGGAACAGAGAGTGTCAAAACAGTTCAACATCATAAAACAGCCGAAGGGCAACAAGCCAAGATTGCCCGACCCATCTGTGTCGTGGTAGATGAAGTTGATGGAGTTGTTACTGGTTCTGGAGGAGGGGGCGAAGGTGGCTTTATAAAGGCCTTAATTGATTTGATCACCATCGGAGAGAAGAACAAGTCAGGGGAGACAAAAACAGCCCAAAATCGCAGGAGGAGGAAAGGGGACGATTTCCGGCAAATGCGTCCGCTTGTTTTGATTTGCAATGATGTCTATCATCCTTCCCTTAGGCCATTGCGGCAGTCCAATTTGGCCGAGATCATTCATGTTGGGAAGCCATCTGTCGAATCTGTCGTTGCTCGTCTCAAGGCAGTCTTTGAGAAAGAGGGTATTCCTTGCGAGAAAGATGCAGCACGGAAGTTGTGCGAGGCGGCCTGGGGCCTGGGCACCGGACTGGATGCACGCAAAGGAGCAGAAAGCACAACAGAAGGCGATCTCCGAGGAGCCATGGTTGTTGGGGAATGGGTTGCAGGACGGTTTCGGTCTTCTTGCCTCACGGGCCCTTTGCAACTAACTCGACACTGGGTCGAACAACATGTTATGCAAGATCTTGCCCATGGTGGTGGGGGCGCCCGAGGAGTAGGACGAGGCAATGTCAAAGATATTGTCGAGCGTATATTCTTCCATGGTGCAGGCTTCCCTCCCAACGCTGCTGTCGTCTCAAATACAGCCATCGCACCCTTGGGGGAACAGCCTAAAGCTCAACTCGGGTTCTTGGAGCACCAGAAGAAGTACGCCATGGAGCGGCTGCAACAGATGGTGGAAACGAGCGGCGACATAGACCGTGTCATGACGGACATCCTTTCAGAGTATCCCAACCACGATTTCAACGATGATACACTGCTCTCGAAACCGAACGATGCGTACGAGTGGATGCATTTCCATGATCGATGCGCGTCGGCATTGTACGGAAGTCAGAGTTGGGAACTCTCCCCGTATCTCAGTCAACCTGTGCTGGCGTGCCACCACCTATTTGCTTCACCCATGCGCTCTACCAACCGTCTTTATCAAAAGCGCGGAGGAGACGAGGACGAGCCCCAACTTCCCTTTTCAGGACCTCGAGCAGGCTTCTTGGCGCACGAGGCAGAGAAGGGAAATCGGGCCATGCTACAGGTTATCCAGACCAACCTATCGCCAGCTCTCATGCGCGCGTTTCGTAACGCCGAAGACATCGCAACAGATTTTGTACCCTATCTGATTCGCCTTGTGTCTCCCGACGTCAAGCCAGTTGTTGTCGGCGGCGGCGGCGATCAGCGCGGTATAGCAAGTGTACGGAAAGATACTGAGAAGGCTATGGTGAAGCGAGCAGCTAATACCTTGATTGATGTTGGAGTCAATCTGCAAAGGGGGAAACTCGAGGATGATCCGAGAGGGTCAACCTGGGTTTACCGCATGGAACCGTAAGTGACCTCCCCATCGACCCACAAAAGAGTTTTTTTCCTAATTTCTCCAGGGACCTTGATGTGCTCGCCAATTTCGAAACATCCCCCGCTGCTATACAGGGCACGCAGGTCCCAACTCGATACGCCGTGCGTCAAGTGCTGGATCAAGAATTGCAGAAACTGAAGATCCTACGAGACAACTCAGCCCGCCAGGCGCGCTTCCAGGCTGGAAGCTCGACAGGGCATGGGGAACCTATTTCCTTAAACGCAGAGAACCATGGTATCAAGTCTATGTCCAAAACAGCTGCATCATCTACCGTGCCGATCAAGAAAGACTTCTTCGGGCGCGTCATTGTGGCGCCGATCAGGCTCTTGGAAGAGGTAGATGAGAATGGGCAGCAGCGGAAAAGGGATGGTGCTGGTGAGGACATTGGCGATAGCGGCAAAACAAATATATGGGTTTCATTCCATGAGGGGTTGAATAACGCGGTGAGGAAGCCGCTTGGGCTGGATGAACTGTTGCGGGGACTATGAAAGGGGGGAGAGTATGGGAGGTGAGGCCGCTCGTTACACAATGCGGTGATAACTTATCGGCTCAGGGAGATAGCAGATAGGTATAACGCGGTCAATATCTATTTTGAAACTCCTGAAGAATAGCGAAATGTTATGCGATGTTCTCACGTGAGTGCGACGAAGGGTTGCGCGAAGCAAAATAATTTTGTGGTTGGCAGTAAAACGCGTGCTGAGCAGGTTTGTACACAGTAGGATGTACCAGTTTCGCCTTCTCAACGGCAATGCGTGCAGTGGATTGTCGGCCGCCTCCGGCAATGAGGTCACTCACCACCAAAGTGACAGCCGCTCCGTCACATATGGCGCTACGATAAGGTTATCATACAGGCAGGTTGTATCCACCTATGTATCACGAGCAGCCCACCCCCAAAAGCGGCGAACCTCCCAATCTTTCAACAGCGGCGCTCGCTTAGATCCAACATTGTAATGATACGAAGCCGCCACAACCTTGCATCATTCATTTATTCTCGAGGGCGATCTCAACTACATGTGAGGCGGAATATGGGACATCAAGCGAAGGGGCCGATTCATTTTGGGCCGTTTGAGGTCACTTCGCAGGTTAGTACCTACCTAAGAAATGCAAGGATGCTAGTGTGAGTAAGAGGCAGGACAATGTGGATGATAGAGCCTTCAGGTCATGTCACAGTTGAAGACATTTTTGAATTGATTGTTTAGCTGTGCTCACTCTGTGTTTGGATGTTCGGGCTCACTTAACGCAAGATTCGACTGTTGCGAGAAAGAACGGGAACCATGACAAGGACCACGTCTTCATGCTTCTTTTCTTCATTTTCTCATTTCTCACATCGTTTTGAAGTTCTCTAGATGCTCCTTGTCACCAAAGCCGCATCTCCTGTGATAAACACATAGCCGTGTTTTACACAACACCAACAATCTTGTCTCAAACTAAAGCGCTCCGTCAGGTCTTTCTCACAACCCCTCACACCTTCGCCCTCGTAAATCTCAAGCCGCTCCTTCCCGGCCACGTCCTCGTATGCCCCCTCAAGCCGCACAAACGGCTCACAGATCTCTCACCCCCAGAACTCACGGATCTATTCCGCTCTGTGCAACGCGTGCAGCACATGCTGGCCCGGCATTTTTTCGTCTCCACACCACCAGTCTCTCCCCAAGACCAGACAGTGTGTCAGGATCTAGTCTCGAGCAGACACAGCGAAAGCTCACGAACCGCCAAGACTCAGGACCAGGCCGGTACGCCTGCCGCGGGATCCTTCAACATCGCCATCCAAGACGGCGTCGAGGCCGGCCAGACCGTGCCGCATCTGCACGTCCACGTGATCCCGCGGATCCGGGCCGTGACGCAGAAGCCCGACGACGGGTCCTCGGTGGACGAGCTGTACGTGAAGATGGCGGGGGAGGAGGGGAACGTGGGGGGAGCGCTGTGGGACCGCGATGATGGCGGGGGTCGTGGGGAGCATGTGGAACAAGTGGTAAGTGAGATCAAGGGGAGACCGAGACCAGGAGGCGGGTTTCCCGCGATCGAGGATGCTGAGAGGATGGCCAGGAGCGAGGAGGATATGCATGCTGAGGCGGAGGTTTGGAGGGGGGTTTTGCGTGTGATTGAGGCGGTGGAGAAAGAGGGATAGTCGATAGAAAATGGTGAAATAACGGTAAGTTAGAGGGATTGCTTTAAAACACCTCGAAGTTTCTTGGAGTCAGGGACTCTTTACGGATAAACAACTTCAAGTTGAGACAGGTAAATTAACATAGATCTTGTCAGATGTGGACTTGTGAAGATGTGTTCACAGCCACGGAACAGATAGCGCCAAACCCAACCCCACTCCCTTCCCAACTCGACAATTTCGATTCAATACGTATACACGTCGGTTCATGGCCAACCCCAACCGAAACGCCGAGGTAGTTCTTTGCGTCCCTCCTCCCAGGTATCCCCAACGCCTACGACGGCCTCATAGTCTAACATTGTCTCTGAATAGCCAATGCTCGTTCATCTCGACCGGCCAACCCGGTTGTTACGCGTTTTGGTTCCATCTCCACCCACTATTGCCGATTTAAGAACGCAAACACGGATGTGTATATACATTGTTACCACGTGGAAGGATTTGAAGGTTGCTAGATTATGTCCTTGGCAACGCCTCGCGAGAAAGCTCCGTCTCCTGCAAGAAATCTTGCTCATCTTCCAATTCGCTGCGCTCAGTGTTGTTTGAGCTCCGATGATGAGCTTCATAACTCTCTTTGAGATATACTTTACATAGCATTTTCAAGTTAGTGCTTGGCAAAGATTGGGGAGGCGGATGAGAAGTCACTCACCATGTGGGCGAACAAACAAACTACTCAGAAGCCCAATTCCCAGAAGCGCTGCCAGAACCAGGAAGAAAGCCTGAGGGAACACCTCCACAGTGGCCGCATAGATTCCGTTGAACACGAATGGCGCTACAACTCTGCCAAGCGCATGTAGCAGCCCAACTGCACCCAGTAATGCGCCTATTTGTTCCGCAGGCACGTGCTTGGTGAGGGTACTTTGGACGATGGCACCACACACGCCGCCGAAACATGCGATCACGGCGGAGAGTATGAAAAAGCCCTGGTTGGGTGACATGGCGTACCCGATAGTACCAGCCACGTCGACGAGCAGAGCGACGCGGATCAACCATAAGTCCAGGTTGTCGGCGCCAGAGTGGATTTCGATCAGATGAAGACCCTGTTGTTGTTGACGCCGTCGTTGAGGCCGGATCCGGAAAATGTAATTGATAGCGGGCAAGATCCCCAACAATATGGACACGCGCAGGAAACTCATGAAAGACACGAATCGAGAAGCTTCCAGGTTGCCCCAGCTAAATGTGTACTCCACATAGAGCACGATAATAGTGCCAGAAGCCATGCCGGCAGAAAGTAGCATCGTGTCAATACCAGCGAGAATCAAAATGTTTCGTCTCAAAACACCTTCATCCGGCCCACCAAGGACCAGCATTTTCAGGGGTGTTAAAGGATTGGTCGCCAGAATGGTAGGCAACCACTCTCCTAAATAGCGCCCGAGGAAGCTCAAAGTGTTGTTGTTCGAAATTTGAACTCGCACCCGCTCTGCAAGCGCCTCTTGCTCGGTTTGATATTTCTCCCGGGCCAGCATTTGCCTTTTAATGGAGAGCGATTCGGGTGTGAAGAGAAACACGAACACCACAAACGCAACATGACACCCTAGTGCTACATAGAAAATGGAAATGATTGATCCCATGAACTCAATCAAATATGCAGCCAGAAGAGGACCAAAAGCCACCCTAGAAATATATATGGTCAGAAACTTTGAAAACCCAAAGATACGCAGCTTCAAAATGGTGTCCAGTAACGATATCCAAGGCTTACCCAGCAAACAAACAAGCCATCAAATATCCTAAATGAACGCTGCGTTTCGAGGGCGGCGCAGTGTCGCTAGCATAAGATGACCCAAGAATTGAGCCGGCTGTAAAAGATCCAAAGACGCCATCGAAAAAGGCGCCGAGAATAAGCCATCGATAGTCAAACACATTGGAAAACCTGGCAACTAGGATGGTAATGGTCTCGTTGAGGATACCGCCGCAGGATGCCACGATAATCATTCGTGTTCGCCCATAGCGATCTGAGAGAGAGCCCAGCTTGGGAGCGCTGATGGCGCTCAACAGGCCGGTAAGAACGCCCGTGATGAGTGTGAAAGTGGCAACATCGCGTTGGACTGCGGGAATGCGGCACTGCTCATTGTTGCCGCTAAATAGCTCGAACCGAAGGATCGGGGCAGTAGGGTCCAGTTTAGCCTGTTCGGCAAAATAATTATGACAGACCAAATCTACAATGCTGTGCAACCACACTCATCAGTGCTCCGGTTCTTGTATCTCCAAATCTCGTACTCCATGCTCCTGCCTCCCGATATCGAGATGGCAGCAGTGAAATGCAGTCGCATAACAAGGTTGAGCTTACAGGTTCAATTTTGGCACCAAAATACCTCCAAATGCGAGGGTGAATAATAACCAAGGGCCAATAAGCCAGTAGACCTGGCGTGTACAATTAGCAACCCTTCAGAAACTTGCAATACTAGAACTACGTTATTGACGATCACTATGCCGCTGCCCCGACTACTAGCCTAGATCTAGATCCGGAGAGGAGTGGAAGCAACATACTGACGGCCTGCGCCATGCGGGCGAGCTTTCATAGTCCTCGTTGCCAATCCAAATCTCAGTGTCTCCAGCTTTCCACGCCCCTGAATGCACACGCCCATTCGCAACATTCCTCGGGTTCTCCGTATTCCGTTCGGCGCCAGCGCCTAAGAGTGGTGCTGCCTCATCTACAATCCGTGCCTCACCATCATCGACGTCCTGGCCCACCCTGCTAACGCGACGAGGTCCGCCTGTATCAATCTGACTTTCACGAGTCATCCCAGCGGCCACAATTCGCAGGTTCTACACGGGCAACCGTCAAAATCGGCTCGTCTCATCGGTCGGTAGAGTCCTCGCTATTTCACCGTTGTCGCGATCAAGTTTCAGATCGAATGTGGTCGGTAAACGAGATCAAATTGTCGAATGTTAATAATCAAGCATCAAGCAGTGCTAGTAAACAACCGAGAGATGCTAGCCAAATTGCCGTGGAGCAAAGTGAAGCCCTATCTTACACACCTACGAGAAGCGCGTCTGATGTAGGGCGGATAGTACAATACAACAACAGGGTTGTACGAATACAGCCGGCTCGAATTAGAAAAACATATAAAAAGCAAATTCACGAGACACGCATGGTGAGGAGAGAAACACCATGCCTACCAGGACTGCTAGATCAAAAGTTCAAGGCGACTAATGAGCAGATAGGAATCCCTAGTGACGAAAAGGGCAGGCTCGTGATAAGGCAGCGGATCCATGACAGAGTCCCTTCGCATGTCCGATTTCTTGTTGAATTAGATTTCTGTGTTGCGCCACGCGGTTCGGCAAGCGGACTATCAAGTCGGGGCGGACAGCCGAGCAAGTACGTGTCCCGACTGCCAGCTTTCTTAGATTGGACACGGTTGGTTTGAAACACCGAGCGCGACTGTCAGCCAGATCGCTTGGGTACAATTACAGAACGTTTGTAATACAGAATTACCATACAAATGTCTGAACTTTAAATGTTTTGAGTTATCATGCACGCACTTGGAAGATGCTTATGAAGAACGTCGATAATTGTCTCAATTGAGATGAATTCGTTGTATTTTTTGAGACTACTGTGTACTGTATGGTGCCATAGTGTAGCCTGAAGCCGATCGCGAATTTACGCATTTCTACAGTGCCATGAATGTTCCGCTCTAGAAACAATTGAGCGCATTCTACGTTTGTCAGCATGGAGAGAGTCGATGACGACAATTCACATATGGAAGAACTTGCAAGATTGCGTGCATTTCTACAGCGTGCGTGCTTGTCCACATCTCCAATGTCGAGGAGAATATACTCCGCACATGCTCTGTGCCCATTTCATCGGGATTGCAATTCGCCATGCTCGCATGTCACGATCGACACCGGGATCAATGCGAGTGTCGTAAAAGCTCCGTCCCAGTGGAGGCCGGTCACCACATCTACGGCTTGTACACAGTACGGTACCGGAACGTGAGCCCCCACAAGCCCGCAGGATCGGGCCGCACTCAGCGGGCTTCACACAGTCGGAAACTGAAAAAAAAACTAACGTTAATGCGGGATTATTTCATTCATCGCCGGAACGAAGCGGCCAGTATTTGATGCCAAATGCAAGTTTCACCGAACAAGGTCTTGTTCTTTGACCAGAAATCTGCTGGCAAACAGCGAGCTGTATTGTATGGTCTGTCCGTACCGGTACCTAGCTGTACCGTGGTGCTGTAATTTTTCTGTAAGGATTGTGTGCTTCGCTCCAAGCGGCAGGGGCGGTTTGATAATTTGGTAGCTGTTTTTGAATGCCTCCTACACAGTACATGCCCTCTTTCCTCCAAGAGCCCGTCGGGTACCTTTGAGTACGGTTGGAGAACGCCGAAAACATCGATGTAAATAATGTTGAATTGTGCTGGCTGCAAAATACAGTAACTGATCATGGTTACTGGAAGACATTGAGGCCGCAGAAATCACATCTGACTTCGACTTGTTGAAAGACACGAACGATGAGACCAGCATGTGTAATAATTCCTATGATAGCATCCCACAGCTTCAGTTCTGCTGAAGGCACAACAAGCACAAACAAAAGACGCTACTACAGTAGATTTGATGGTAGCTGCTGTCAAACTCGATTCGGGACCACAAGAATTGTGTGATCTCCCTACTGCATCAATCATGTACATTCGGCAACCATTCCGATTTGTTTCTTCTTGCGAGGCCAGTTCAGCACTCCGCAGTCCAGCACCTATCAGCAGTACAGTGCTCATGGGGCCTTCTTACAGCGAAGTCCACGGACCCCCACGAGTAGCACGCCCACAACGCCAGATTACCCAATTTGTAAGCATGGGCACATAGTCTTTCCGATCCCCGAGCTTCAGACAATCACACAGTATCGTACCCCCTAGTGAAACAGCGAAACCAAAGACACCTTCACCAAAAGGCTCTCTGTCGCAATATTCTTAACAAGTCAACCACACTAGCTGTAGTAAAGATAAGAACTGGAGTGCTGGATGGACTATGTCTGTCTATAGACGTAAAGACACGAAACGAAACGAAAACAATGCAATTGCGATAACTTCTGGTGATGACTAAACGAAGAGGCACGCTTTGGTGTGCCCAACAAAGCGTGCATCTTATGGCTAACTAGGGTATCTCAGTGGGACCCAGACCTGGATCCACATGGAGAGTAATTTCTATAGTCTAATTGATTATTCTAACCACTTTTTAGGCCTCATCATTGCCCTTGAGCGGGTACCTCCAGTGGGATGGACAGGCTTGCTGTCAGGTCCTGGAACACTGCCATTTGGTCTCGCATTTAACTCCATGTCTGCATCTCCGCCCAGTAACAATAGCCTTAGATACTATCCACTTTCTAGCTGCTTGAGAGAGTGTAAAGCCACTGTCAAAGATGTAGAAATAATACTCTGTCCTTTGCTCTTCCATCCATCCAGATTTGCAAGGCACTGAGATGGTAGAATGTGCGATAAAAAGAACAATGAGAATGAGACTGTTCAAGAGGTGCAGCTCGGATATGTTTAATTTCACAGAGCATTACCTGATAGGTAACTCTGGCATTATGCTCTACGGAAAACTGCAATAAGCAAGTACATGGATCCAAGATTAATTGAGCAGAATCAACATGCAGCTGATATGTGCCAAAACTACACATCATCCGCTCAACATATAGCTTTTTTAATCCAACGCAAAAAGCCTTTGCAAATGAACAATTGAACACTAGGCTTTCTATGATGAAAAAAAGTAGGACCAGGGGACATGATCCAGGGTGGATTTGAGGAGGTGGAAAAGGTCGTGTTTTGATGGTGGTCCTTTCGGGTTTGCTGTTTCACTATGGCGTACGGTACTGTATTCATACTTCCGTCTTTCTGAAAGTTCTGATGTCAGCTGTGTCCAGACTATAGGAAAGATCGAGGTATCCTAATAGTAAAACCGGTTGTGTGTATTTCTCCCTGTGAAAATTGAAATACTAGACGGCTTGGCTATTTTAGGAATCGCCTGGTTAACGCCAAGCGGATTCACAAGATGGAGCCACCCAGTATATCTTCAGCAGCGCAAAAGGTCAGTTGGGGTGAAGTCGTACTGATACTGTTGTTGCCGACAGAATATCTAGTACCTATGATCGGGTGGACTTACAAATCCGCCTGGCTACCACCAAGATTTATGGATAAGGCCGCCTACCACAGTAGTATCATGAAACAGTGCGTGTTGTTTACAGCACGTGATTACGCTACTCCGTATACAGGAATTGCCGCTAATGTATCTCACATTATGAACGTACTGATTAGATGCTGTTGTTACTGGTACCGTATGCTCTGGACAAGGCAATCAAGTGCTATCAAATCAATAGGATCGGGTTGCAGCGCTTTCTCTCCTCCAATCTAGCATAGCCCATTATCAGTACCGTCCGTTTGTGCAAAATCAAACTGGAATAGGGACGTTGACATGCAGGTGTATTGTCCCTCCACCTGCAGCGCATTCAGTTCTGCGTAGACTCCATGTCACGATTTCTTCCTAAAGGCGCTGCAAGTATCCATGGTAAAGAAAAAAGCCTTCTGATATTAACGAAGCCCATGTCTTGCAGCAGCAGTTGTTGGTAAGTTGGACCCCGGCACCACATGACCTGTGTCCAGCATCACAGCATCCACTTCAATTGCACCTCAACACGTTGTCATCCTCCTCCCTAACAGATGCCACAAGAAACTTTGAATATTTGCAGAACACCAAGACTTGTTGGTGTGGGGTTAAAATTAACTTATAAAATTCCCGATTAGGTGGCAGGACTAGCTGGGTTACAAGCTGATTCGAGGCCTGGTGGGTAAGCATGGAGAGTGTTCGTAGTACAAGTTCTTGAAAATGAGACACAATTTGCTACACGCCAGTTTCACTATGCCCCAACGGACGGTACCCTCCTTCGACAATAAATTGAAGCCCTCCAGTCCCCCACCATCTAAGAACAGCGCGAGTGACACGATCTCGTGGTAAAAGATAATGAATTGCTACAGCCCAATTCGCCCCTAGCAATCCAACGGGTTCCTGCTCGGCGTGATCAGCGATCCATTTGAACAGGATTTTCTCTGCTCCGAAAATTTTATATCCGCCCCTTCGAACTGCCGCAAGCCCCTCTTTTCCGAATCCGGCAAAAACCTTCTGGAAAATGATCTCTGATGGCTCGTCGAAATCGGGCACGGCCTCGGGGTGATGGACTTTGAACCAGTTGATTGTTTTTCCCCATTCTCCATTCTCCTCTCCAGAAAGCTGTTTGTTGTACCAGTCCGAGAGTATCTTTTGATCCTTGGGAAATTCGTATCCCCCATCCAGTATTTTCTTAATCACGGCCAACCCTCTTTCAAAATAGACTATCTGATAAACAGTTTTCGGTGGGCCAAGATACTGGATCGCTTCCCCCCAGCTTGTTTCTTGCCATCCAGGGTGATGCTCAATCCAATTCAACAATATTTTATTCGGCTTCAAATAAGTATACCCCTCTTTCCAAAACTCATCAAGCCCATGCATCCCAAGCTGGGTAGACACATGCTGGAAAACATCGTCTGGCTGCGCAATGATATCCCCAAAAGTTATCCCTGGACGTAGCTGCTCGCGGAAAAATTTGACACGCTCATCCTCCATGGTGATCGCCTGAAGAAGATCCCAGAGAACCTCGCCAGGGTGGTCTCTTAGGTGGTCGCTTCTCGCGTGCGTATGGAAGTTATCGCTAGCCCATCGCTCGGTATACTGTCGAGGATCACGAAGCCAAAACCGAATGCCCAAACTGTGAATAAAATTTACGCATATCTTCATTGCCTCGAAGTTTCCCACTTTATCATCGACTAGATTTTGATACATCCATATGGACATCCTGTTTCGAAGAGGTCCCTCTGTACCATCGACTGGACTTTGATACATCCACACAGGCTTCCTGTCTCGAAGAGGATCCTCTTCATGGGGTATATAGGCAGGATCTGGGAAAAGGCCATTTTCATCAAAAATTTGCTTTTTAAGGTAGTCAAGCCTTTCCTGGGTATCCTCGAGGCTCCTTTCAACGAAACCATGCCGTGGAAAATCTAGCTCCCATTCTAGAATCCTAGACACACCTTTCAACATGCCCTCTTTCACCTGAGCTTGTTGATCTGCTTGAACTTCTCCAGCGGTCTTCAATTTCTTTAGCCATTCTTCTTCAAGCTTTTTTGCGGAAATTAGGTATTCGAGCTTAGGCCTCACATTATCTACCGCGCTCGCTTTCCATTCGTCTAAAATGATATTTGCAATCTCGATGACTGGAACAGCATCCCAGGAAGCGCCTTGGTGGAGCAGCTCATCGATATCTTTGCAAGGACCCTTCTCTTTAAAAGTACTGAGAAGATCCTCCCATAATTCTTGAGCTGGAGGTTCACCGGGACTGGAATGAAGTTTAACCTTGTTTTCTATTCTTTGACTAACATCGGTCGTTGGATAATTGACGAGTCCTCGAGAATCCGCCAATTTACGTGCTTTTTTATTAGGCTTAGGCTCACGCCAAGGACTGACCCCGTGGCTTGAAGGTGTAATCGTCAACCGTGGATATACGGGTTGACTGATGTGACCATTACTGGCCAACATAGGAGAGCTCGTGCCGGGTATGGCTAGGGAGACCAGAAGTGCTGTCGATAGCTTCATTTTGGGTCGATGATTTGCTGTCAAGATACCGGTGCTGTATGCGAGTCACCAGAGGGAGTGCTAGAGTTGTACAGTACAAGGTTCCGACTCTGAAATACGCAGACGGACCTTGCCACTGCAATAAGTAGGCAAGAACGATAATATTGTTAAGCTTTGTCGCGGATTGTTTGCCGGAATCGGTATCTATAGGGTCGGAGGAGAGGCGGGGAAAAGAAGGATTTTTAAAAGGATCAATTCACGATGTGACCGTGTGGGTTATCAGCCGGGGCAATTGTGAAACAAATGGCACGTATCTGCCTTGTGATATCCACAAGTCTCCATGGTGCCGCTGTTATTGAGTGAAATAAGGTACCGGTAATCGCTGCCTACCTTACCGAGCCAGGATGATCTAAGGAATGCAAGAAAACCTCATCACGGCAGGTACGTTTTCCGGGCCCTTGGCGCATGGTATCACATTGCAAGCGTCCGTTGCGAGCGTAAGGTATGGATATATTGGATGGAAGTTATTTGCGATCTGTCTGAAGCTACATTGAACCCTTCCAAGCGACCTGATGCGTTTCGAGGACTTGGGTCTGCTGACCTGAGATGTAGGTCGATCGCTCGAACTACAAACTCCATACTTCAGAGTCGATTTACTGCAAAAACATCAAGTGTCCACCTCTTGTTTGATGGGCTGAGTGGTTACGTCTTTTCGGCTGTTCTCAGATAAGCGGAGCATAGCTAACCGTCATACTTTGTTAACGGTTTTGTGGGGGATGGACTTACCGTACTGCATGTCTTTGACACCTCCCTTCTTCGATATCTTTGATTTTGCCTCGTCTAGAATCACGGGAGCAGGGACTGACGATCTTCAAGTCGTGACTTACGGGTAGGTATGATATCAGTACCAGTAGAGGCATATCCAGGTATACACAGGAAATGAAAGTACGGCATGTACAGCGAAACCTGGATCTCTTGCAAGACTATAATGCCCAGGGAAGGTTCGAACGAGCAGAATGCCCACCTGAGGTCCTACACGTTCGGCGTCAGCAGTAGGACTCGCGGACCGCAGGAATCCTTGTAGTACGACGTACGTGGTAAATACCGGTGTGAGGCCGCCACGGTCAAACTGCTTGATCTGTGATTGAATTAATGTTTTGACTGCGTTTAGGATTGGTGTTTTTGTCTTGTATACTTTATCATGAAAGTAGGTTTTACATTTAAATTCTCGAGCACCGTATTGAACGCGAGCAATCCAAACTGCGATGTTATAGGAACACATAGTATTGTGCGTAACTTTTTGCTCTTATGGGATCATCATTTTTTGAAAGACAATTGACTTGGCGTGAAATGTATAGTAGGAGAGACAACGTTGCCGCAATTCCATGGTCACCAGGAAGGTGTCGCTCAAGGTGAGCTTTGCAAACCATCTGGTTAATGCAGGGGACATAGGTAGGCTCTACTGTACACTGCAGGGTCACCAACCGGCCATGCGCCAGATCGATCCGAGAACGGAAGCAAACATGCAAGGGCAGCTTGGTGTGAACAGGCATGTTAAGGTTGATATCCTTTCTGACACGCAGTCTAAAATACCTGTCATCCTGTAAGTCGATAACGCATGAACATAATTAATGGCATTGCTTCAGATGACTTCAAGTGGTGGAATATACATTGATAGTATGGGGATCCGAGGATTAATACCGATCTTTATCACAGTTGACTACAGCTTGCCTTGTACGACACTCGTTTCCGAGTGAGCTGCAACACTGGGCTGAATCAAGTCAGAGAACAATGCGTCCACAGACAACAGTGTATCGGCCTAAATTTGGCGTGATCACTCTGGTGCTAGCGCACGAGAGTGTTGGGAATGACCTGGAATGATCCAAGCGTATTCTTTTCCGTATTTGTGCTGACTTCTTTTGCTCATGATTCAATCGCGAACCAGCTGTCTTGTTTCTCGAGAGCAATCACGCCAGGAGTAAAGTGCGCTTGTGACCAAGAAACCATCGATTGGCTTCAGAAGTTAACTTCTGTTTGCATGTGCGTAGAAAGATCCGCATATAATGATGTGAACCTAGCAGAGCGATACACAGCCTTTGGAGCTTCCAGCTGGTTCTGACCCATGCCTTACTCCATGTACTTTAAGCAGTGCGAGGTTTCCGATGACCAGGAAAGGGCATGGACATGGGGGTATTTGGCCAGCACAGCTTCCATCCCGAGGGAACAAGTCCGTCGCAGAATCATAACTGTTCCTTCAAGAGTATCTGACACGAGCCTGCCGATGGACCGTTATATAAACGGTAATATACTAGCTTTTTTAAAGTTCTAATACACAATCCATCAAACTTCAACTTACCCGTTGCCGTTTTGCCGCTTCAAGCCAGATGAAAGGCTCCTGTAGTACCCTGATGCAAATCTGTAACAATATAACTGTGTACCGTGGTTCATCTTTAAATGGTGGCAGTTCCCTGACCAGCGAAGAACTTTTTAGATTCCAGGCAACGTTCACTTTTACAGCCCGGACACCTCAAGCCCATTTGAAGAGAGCATGA
>JAOYMO020295017.1:0-28446 GCA_025802455.2 Iodosphaeria phyllophila | reverse complement strand
ATCTAGCGATACGTGCTTTTCTCTCCCGGTTGGCTTAGGAAACGATGATGTTGGCGATGGGTTGTAGCGTATCTTGGCCGCAACAGAATTTGGCTACCGGTGTATGACAAACGAATTAAATAACAAAATATCAATTCTTGTTCAACCGAAATGCAGCTACTGTCTCCGGAATGCTCAATGAAGTTTCCACATAGTGAGGTTAACTGAAAAGGCCACTGTCGAGCCTAGAAGTGGACGTATCTTGTATTGGTTTCCATCAGTGAGTGTGCGTAACAGAGCAGGTTGCTTCCTATTCGTCAGAGCGAACTCGCCCAGAGCTAGAGTTTTAACTGCGCACGTTCCGTAGTTCCGATATTTCTTACTAATACGTAGAAGGCAAAAACAGTCGGGGGAGTAGCATTGAACTTCGGCACCAAGCTGCCATATTTTGTATAATAACCTCAATAGGACGGTGATTTGGGCATCAGCAGCGAGAGATATAGCAGTGAATACTGAACTCCCCTTGTGCCCGGATTCGGTCAGTGTGGTATTTGTATCTGGGCTATTGCCGTATACTTGCTATTACTATGACTGGTCTAGTAACAGTGTCGTACTTGTACTCTTGTTAGATTTCCTCCTATACTATTCATCACAACATAGCCCCTTTACAACGAGGTGCATTGTTCATGGGATCGCATCAATATCATATTGAGACACTAACAGCGCTCTAGTAATGGATTTTGTTCATATTGTATTACCCCCTCCAGCGCGGAATCAAGACGGATTGGGGCCTAGACTGTCCATCACGAGACAAATGGGTAATTCAAAGCCTTGATAGACGTTGCAAATGATAGCAAAGGACTTTTTCCCCCGCAGAGCCTCTCCTCTACCGCCACCAGCAACGTATCTAGGCGGCGCCTCGCGTAATGCATGTTCATCATGAGTTGATCTATTCCCTTGACAGCTAACCGGCCGCGCTCTACTGAGCACTGTACCAGATCTTTGCAAACTCCGGCAAGTTCTCACCCAAGGGATACAGGTACAAGAAGGACAAATGATAAAAGTGTGCAGATACACGATCAAGGCACATGCGTAATGAACCATACTATTGAAATTCGTGATATTGAGAGTGGGAAACACTAACGCTAGGTATCTACCGAAGGAGCTGGTTATGCTCGTAGCTAGGTTTGTGAGAGTCAACCTCCGGCTCCGCCAATGGCGTCAAGATTGCGATGCAAGGTGGAGATCGGGAGAGTTTTCGGGATTGTGAGTAGTTAGTTTAGTTTGAATTAGCTCTCAGGGAGCAAGATTCGAGCAGGACCAGTTTCATCGGCAGTGTATGGAATGCTATCAGATTTGTGCCCATGAGAACCTGTCCACCCACTTCTGCGACCCTTTTGCCCACGTGACCGTTCTTGTTTCATTTACTCGTCTTTGCGTGGTGAAGTGCAAGGTGCGAATAAATGATCGGTGACATTTTGGAAAGGCTTTACGGAAACCCATGTTCAGGTGCGGCGAAGTTCTACCAAAATTTATCCCGTTGTGCGTTTGAGTTCGTTAGCTTCAAAGCACCTACATGATCCCCAAACCAGCACAAACAGTATAGCGCGTTTCTCATGCTCCGACAGTGAGTCCTGGGACGGCATCTCATCATCCGGGATCATTTTGACGTCCTTTTAACTAACGGGATAGGGGGGGTAGAAACACCCTTGTTCTACGACTTGTAGTGTGCGTTAAACCTGTAACAGGCTTGCCTCTGCCTGTCCGCAACCATGCTGAACACTTTTTGAGACTCATGGCAGTCACGATATGTTCTCCCTCAACCCTTGTGGATCTCATCATCTTTCACTCTGAGTTCGGCCCCACTGCCTCTTTTCATATCTTTATGTCCTGGATGATTTTCCCTCTGAGGTGCTGCTAGCAGTTAGGCAGCCGCCACACTAGGAATCACCTACAGGCTACAGCTGAGGTTTCTTTCGATGAAGAATATGATCCACCAATTGTTAGCATAAATTGTCTCGACGTCTCCAAATTAGAACGCTTGCACTGCTATCAATGTCGATAGTGTGTGCGAGAAATAGCCATAATCAACTATCCACCGCCCCGTTACACGAAGATACATTCTTCCTAGAATTCCATTCAGAAAACGCTCAGCCAATTTCTTCGAAACCGATTCTTTTTGGAAAACCCCCCTTGCATGTAGTGATGCTGAACCGTTAGGAAATATAGTGGCACAGCATAAATTGTGCAAGCTTAAGGTCCGGCGGGAACGCTAAGCGGAACTCGTTTTAGCTTGCTCTCGCCCTCCAAGTCTCTACTTATTTTAGAAGACGATCTGCGTAGTAACCTTAGACCCTAACCAAATTGACATCGAAGATATAAGCCGGCGAGGCAGACTTTGAAATTGGGCAGTTAATAAAGTCATAACTCGTTGCATTCTAGACTTTCGCGTGTATGCCACATGTACTATCTACTCTTCTCTCGTATCGCCTCCCACCTCATTGGTATCTCAAATGGACAGAAAACTCGCAACAGAACCTCAAGTCCGTCGAATTAATTCAACCAGCGCTCCACAATTTCCAAGATTTTGCAAACCGACTTTGGAGCACCGGGTTTTTGGGATGAGCTTGACGTTTTCTTCTAAGGGGATATATCGTATTATAAACAGTACCGTAACATGCCCCTAAGTTGCTGTTGTACAAAATCGTTTCATCTTGTGCGTTATGGATTTCGCATTTTCTTCGCCCGGCTACCTCCTCCGAAGGCACCATATTCTTGCGCCTCATTAAAATCGTCTTCGTCCTCGTCGTCACTGTCATCCCTTGCTCGCGAATTGTTGGTGCGGTCAAATCCCTTCTTAACAGATATGAGACAGCCTTGCTTTTTCAACTTCTTAGTGAGTGCCGAGCTGGCTTGCATGCCTGGAAAGTCCTTGGCGTGGTAGACGGTGAAAACGTTACTGAGAATTCCACCGGCTGCCGGTGTACGACTACCTAGCCTCGAGTCGGGCTCAATGACGAGCATTACGAATTTGAGCCGGTAGTTCCCCGGTGTGCGGACTGATATGTCGGGGAAACAGAAGAAGCAGCCTTCAACGTCCATATCGTCGTGGCCGATGAACGGCGTCGCTGCTGTATTACCCATCAATCTCCGATTCTGCCGCACTTCATCGGCCATGATAGATTGATCCTGTTCGCCACTCTCGTCGACTATGGTGGTATGAACGACTGTCATCATGAGATCCGCTCGTTGTTCCTCCGTGCTCTGTGATATATCGAGAGAGACTTGCAATATTGGAGGCGGATCGATGACCCTGCGATCCCGATCCCCAAATCCACAAGCTCTTGCGGCCACGGGCTGCTGGCGAACGAACAGCCCATAGCTCGGCTTCACAGCAGCTGGCGAGGAAGCTGTGACATGCATATCCGGTTCTCTAGATACCGGATTTGCAGCCTTTGGCGTACGCGGTGCCCTTGACGGGTTCTCTGTAGGCTCGGTGAGCAAATCCTGAATGCTGAGCCTTGTAGACGGTTTAGAAGGCGGTTCAGAGGAAGGCTTATGAAGCGACTTGGCATGTGACATGGACATGTGTGGTGGGTGTGACGGGACGGCTGCTCCCGAACGGGGGTCTAAAACAGGTCGATCACCTTGCGAGTCCACTCCTGTCTGTCGAGATTGGGGTGCCTTATAGGACGTGAATCGAGCAGATTTAGTTAAGCTAAGATCCAAGAATGGAGGTGGAGGTCCGTATGAATGACTCGGGCTATCACTGCTTGGTGACAGTATTTCAGGGGAGATACGGCCAGACATGTCTTGGTCGCTCCATGAAGAATGCCCCATGAACGGATTAGAGATATGACTAGATTGATGCGTTGGTTGGGTCCGGTATGTCGTGTAAGAATCCAATGTTTGTATATTTGGTCTGCGTGCATATGGCGGTGCTGGCATCGTCCTCGTCGCGCTCGGCGCAATTGAGTGTTGGCTTGCTTCCGCGGTGGATTGATCCTGCTTGAACGGAGACAATGGATCAGGGCACATCCTAGGGTCTAGCGGTCTGGCCATGCCCAAACAAGGGTCTTCGCTCAAGTTCGCCGAGCTCAATCGGGGCCACCAGATCGAGTACTGAAATCCGTACCGTTGATGCCAATCCCGACTGCGGGGGTGCGGACAGATCCGTACCCAGATCAACGTCTGCATGGGCAGGAAAAAGTGAAAAGAAGGATTGTCCGCTCTGGTGATAGGTCTAAGCACCATGCGAGAAAATGTTCCCAGATGTCATCTAGTAAATCAAGCTAGACGAAGACTCGGTTGGGATCAGAGAATTACTCGCCACACTGCACCTACACCATCTGCGTATGATAATTCCCGAGCAATTTTTGGATTGGACTATCAATCGAATGACAATTGATACGTCACGACACGATGTCGACAAGTCCTGGTCTTACTGGTAGATTTTGAGCTAAGCTATTGGATCCTCCCCTGTTAACAATGCCGGCAGGTAGGTAGCTTGTGATTGAACCAGTATGCGCCTTGGGTATTTTCAAGCTGCAGCGAAGGCAACGGGACGGAGAATCGGGTGCTTGGTTCCACAATCATCCCCTGAACTGCGGCTAGACTTCTGAACACCAAGGTTTTGGTGTATCGAAGTCTAGCCGCACTTCAAGGCATGTGCAAAATAAACAGGACATCGTGGACAGAAACAACGATGCCGCGAGCAAGAAAAGGCGATATCCCCGCCAAAGAACCAACGAATCAGCGCAACCGTTTTTGACACGCGGATGTGACCAGTATCCTAGTGTGCAAACCCACAACGCATACCACGCTCTCGGCTGGTGGGGATAGAATTCAACTGGCCCCACTACGGTGTCGCGCCTGCTGCGTGCTTCGATAGGTCCGAGGCTTGAATTTCGGCATTAGTTTATTGTTTTCCTCCTCAAGCATTGCAGCGGCAACGGCTCGATGAAACCATGTGCATGATCGGTGTGGATGAGTGAGGGATGTGACGGGGAGCCTAAGGAGGAGAGAAACTCTGCTACTGTATACTACTGGTATGTGGGCACAACGGCATTCGAGCTGCCGTCCCAAATAAACGTGCTGCAGGGAACCCGCAGAATGGAATCGAATAAATGTACTTTGAGAACATCGAAGACATGATACCACAATTATAACTTAAGTTAGTTATAATTGATTATTAAAGGTGCAAAGTGCCGCGAAATTTGTGTGTTTTGTGACCAGCATAATTTTTGAGAGATCAAGTGAGATAGATGACTTGTTGGCTATTGACCGTAGATGTCAAGCCAAACAACCAGGATCTGCCACGAATTCAGAAGCACGATGTAAAGAGGATCGTATTTTGTGGTTGTGGCATTACGAACACAACCAAGTCTTTGGATGCGCCCTCTAATCAAATTTCTCTTAGGCCATGCAACTATCTTGACGCAAAGTACCGGTAATTCGCTGACCAGGTTCCGATACTTGTCAGGATCTGCTAAGTTTTGAAGCGGCTGCATGAGAACTGACGCTTCTTCTAGTGTGAATAGTTCTCAGTCGGTACATCGGAAGTAAGCTATAATTGGTTTCAAATGCTTGTCTTTGACAGTAAGAGGGTCACATCCTCAGAATGGCGCCTATCATCATACTATATGCCAGCCGGACAAAGAATAAACTATTAAAACATGGTTCCCATTGCTACTCGTTCCCGTCAACCCACGTCGGAACCAAGTGAAGCCGGAAAGCATTTCCTTATCGCATCAAGCAATCATATCAGATTTGGCTCGAATGGACATATTACAGTGATGTAAACTGAGGATCTACATCAAACCAGAATGAGAGCCAATTCGTAGAACCCTGCAATACTGTAATGTGTAAAAACCGAACGTCCAACATTGGGTGTTCCCGTACTCAAGATGGTGCTTTTGGAATCCCCACTCGCACTGCGGACTCGCAGGCTCACACGTGCTTCACTCAGCGGCTTTAGCCACACAGTGACTAACGTCGATGCGCCAGAGTTCTTAGCCACTGCAAAGAAGATACCCGTTCTACGCAACATTCCCGTGATACCTGCACCAGCGGGTCGCGCTGTGGCAGACCACTTACTTCGTACTCCCCACGGGAAACAGGGGCGCGCATGTGGGGTCAACAATGTCGCTCTAACAGTACCAGTATCGCTCGAAAAGCTTAACCGCAACTGTTGTCATTGGTTTCTTTCATATTGACTTAATTGTAGTGGCTTAGTCAGAGATAAGACACCATTATGCTCTCTATCTCTTAGCCTGCAGATGGACTTCGAGACACCCAAACCTGGGTACCCCGAAGCCCATCCACAATCTAGGGAATGAATGTTGTTGCAGTTGTGCCTGCACTACGTTTCCCCAGACTTCCGGAAGAATGGAGCTACGTAAGCAATCAGCACATTCAATGCTCTATCCTGTAAGCATTCATGATCTCACCTGGGCATCAACAAAGCGGAAATGGCCGCGCCCGTAACGTTGTGATCAGCTCACCTCGCCGAGCCACCGTACTGCAAGGAGTACACCGCCTATTTTTCCAGGACAATTCCTGAGGGAATAAATCACGGGTTGTCATACTTACGATGCGGCGATGCAACCAGAGCGGCGGTATGGCCTGAAACCGGCTCTCTTCCTTTTATACAGTATACGCGGCTCCGTTCTTCGAAGGTGCGCAAACTACTGGTACAGTACCGGGATGTATAATAGATAATGGCTCGGTTGGAGCCGCAAAACATCCAGACCGGACGCAGGCTAAAAGCGATACCGGTACATGTTCTCGGAAGGAGCTGGTCCGCTTGGAATCTGAACCAGCAGAAAGATCTGGGTAGTTACGAACCTTTTCGGGGTTCACACCGCAAAAGAAATCGAGGCTGATTTCATCTCTCGTGAATCAATAATTGTCAGCTGAGCAAACAAAATGCCGCTAAGTCAAGAGACCTCTCTCCCCAGAGCCCCAGACCTACTCCATACATATGCAGTACCGGTGTGGCTTGAGGTGCTTTCCTTGCTTGGGTCCTGGGGGACCGGTAACCGGGCCCTTGGAATCTGACCTCGTCTCATTCGATACGTTTACGCTTGCCTGCTTCCACATACCGGTATCTAGGGTTCTGATGCAAGAAGACAGCAGCACTTTGTTTTGAAAGCAGGCGTGGTTGGTCCCACTTCGACGCTGAGACCCCTTTCTGCTGGCCAATGAAAATAAGGTAAGTGGTTGAAGACATTCATATGGTTCGACTATCAATACTGCCAAGCAAAAGAAGCGCTGTGCATACCTGGAGTGCGCAAGCTTGTCTTAGTCCACCTGTTTGGAGTCCTTCAACTTCCGCCGCAGAGTATGACTGAGAGTATGGCAATCAATGTGGTTTGGAGATTGGCGGAACTCTCTTAGCGTTCGGACAGACTTGTTACCATGCAGCACTCAATAGATTGTCTCGTACATCTAGTCGTGATCACGTAGCCGAACAGCAATCATTGACAAGTGCTTAAGAGATTGTGCATTGTTGTGAACGCGTATTGGTATGATATCGACTCGAGTTATTGCGGCTGATGTTGTTGAGTTTTCGCCACATGACCACTCCGTTAGGTGGTTCATTATGCACGCAGATGTGGTGATACTCTGAGAAGGGTATTACTCGCCGGGTCTTGAACTGCTCAATGCGTGGCGGTTAACTTCTCGTTTCGCCCGAAATGTTTTGCGCATGTACTGGCAAGTCTGAGATACTTGTACACGAGCAGAATATTTCAGGCGAAGCCAGAGGTATCGGTGTGATCGAATCGCCCCGAGACGAGGTCATAAAAGCCACCAGCATCTATTCAACCAATGGAGATCATCGCGAGGTTAGGGAATCGACCCCAATTGATAGACCCGTGCTTTACTTTACCCTGGGCCACGGCCAGACTTCGCGATTTTGGGAGTTGAGAGGTCTGGAATCTGGCCATGGTTTCTGGGGTGGCCAAGCCGCACCGCCTCGATGGGTCATGATCCAGGCTTATCCACTTAGGCTCAGGTTGGCCCCAATTCCTTTGGATTTCATAGGGATAGGGTCAACCTGAGCCTAAGCGGATATGGGCGCATGGCCCGCCATGATACCTCGTCCGATGCTGACTTGCTGTGGAGTGATCGCTCAGTCTAAGTAAGCCCAAAGCAAAACCGGTGTGACACGATAAGGCCTCGGCGAGGACTCTGAAGACATCTGACTGCGAACTACTTGCATGAAGTCTTAGATATCAGCTCTCGGAGTGTCATCGCCAAAGCAGAACATGGTGACGACTCCGTGACGGCTCGATGACGATGCCGGAAAGTACGGAGCCTCCTCTCCAAGTCAAAAAAGCTCCGCCACAACTACACAGAACACGAGTTATTCAACCCATACGGTGGATGCTTTGGAGTGTGGCGAATTTCAGTAGCCAAGACGTCTTACCCCTCCCCCCTCCCCCCTTTTCTTTAAACAGAGGATGATTAGATGGCGAGACTTCGCCTCGGCTTAAGTTATGGAAAAGTTTTATGCATATTAATATGTTTGGCTCAGGTCGTGGTATCTGAAGCCAGGGACAGCCAAATCTGGGCTCCGCTACCTCGTGTTCTGATTAACTCTGCCCCCAGACATGAATACTGTCCCCTAGACTGCAGATGGACTTCGGTAAGCTCAAGTTTAGGTGTGATGAAGTCCATCCGGAGTCTAGCGGATAGCACTACAGCTTCATATCCAACTACATTCTTCAGTCTGAACAAACATGTTTTTCGTGGATCGGGCAGGAGGTATCGAATACAGCAACTACAGTAATGAGAGCCACACCATGTCTTTGTCTATTTGTACGGATACTCAGCGTCTTGCGCTGTTGGCCGGTTTATTGATCGTATGCTGCCTTTTGTGTCTAGAGACAGCTAGACAGAGACATTGCTAGGAGGTAGCAGTTCAGAAAGCGCTGTACTGGCATGAACGCAGGTCTATGACTATGGGTGAAGCGACTTGTCAATCCAGTTGGGTGTGCGGCAGCAACGTTCGTAGTAGAGTGAACGCTTCACTGACTGGCCTGGGTATCTGGACTTGACAGCGTGAGTTTGGATAGTAAACTGTTCATTGCCATTGGCAGAAATCTTTTATTGATCTTGGCAAAGTTCTTCATTGACACGATACTGTGGTTGATGAGCATCCCTCACGTATGTCTGATCCATCTCGTTGACGTGGGACAAATTGTGGAAGTGCAGCATTAACGTCATCCGAAAACTTCCATCCCCCGTTCTCTTGACAACTAAACGTTTCAACCACTAGCTTACGCAAGCCTAAACATTTTGCACTCCGCATCTTGAATGACTTGAAGCTCATTATAACAACACAGCACTACATCTCATTGCATAGTCTTAAGAAACCCATTCAAGTCGAAGCTCTCCTCATACTGCCGATTATCCCACAGCTCGTCTAGCCCCTCCGCCCAGGCCTTCTTGCCCGGCGCCCGCACATCGCCTGTTTCCAGGTCGATGATGTCTTCCTCGCGGCCTTCCATGCCGTTCTGCGGTTTGTCCGTGATGAGGTCCGGTCCTGCTTCCCCGAGACTGAATAGGTCGAGAATCTGGTCTGTGCCCATGGTGTTCAAACCTGCGTTTTGCTGGTTCACGACCGTGGAGGCAACATCGATTTTGAAGGCTTGAAGACTAGTGAGGGAAATACTCGTTAGCTTGTCTTTCTAAACGTAATAGAGAACATAACTTTAGCTTACCTTAAGATCTTCTCCTCCAAAGTGCCCCGCGTGATCAAACGGTACACATTGACGACCTTTTTCTGACCTATTCGGTGGGCTCGGTCCATGGCCTGGAGATCTCGTTGCGGATTCCAGTCGTGCTCGACGAAAATGACAGTATCAGCACCTGTCAGGTTGAGACCGAGACCTCCGACGCTAGTGGTGAGGAGAAGCACATCGTATGATGGATCGCTATTGAACTTATTCACGATGCCCTGTCGCTTGTTCGCCTCGACAGAACCATCAAGACGCAGGTACGAGACGGAAGGTAACATGCGTTTCAAAACCGTGTTTTGTACCATGTCCAACATCTCTTTCGCTTGACAGAAGACGAGTGCGCGATGAGGTTTGATAGGCTGGTAGAGAGGGTCGTTGGAATCTGTGTCCTCGACGCCAATGCCGCAATCAACGAGGAGATCTTTGAGCGCCGTAAGCTTGGGCGCATGAACTGGATCATCAATACTAGAGCCTTGCTTGGCCAGGCGATTCTGCGTGTCCTCATATAGCTTATTGCTGGGCGTCATTACCAAAGCGGGCGAATTGCAGAGCTTTCGCATGTACTGTAACGCCTGAAAAATGTGTTTCTTGGCTTCCTTGTCTTCTCTCCCAGCTGTCTCAGCTATGGTTTTGCCCTGCGTTTTGTTGAAGTCTTCGTACAACTTCCGCTGCAAATCACTCAGGTCGCAATAGTAGTTCTGGAGGATTTTGGGAGGCAGGTCGTTGAGCACCTCTTCTTTCAAACGTCGCAGTAAGAAGGGTAGAACTTGCTTATGGAGGGCTTCGATGGCCAAAGCACCAGCCTCCTGTTCTTTGGACGAGGCTTTGCTGTAGCGACTAGCAGCGATAGGTTTGGCGAATCGATCAAGAAATACCTTCTCTGACCCGAGGAAGCCGGGCATGAGGAAGTCGAAGAGAGACCAGAGCTCGAGTACATTGTTCTGAATGGGCGTGCCGGTTAAGATGAGGCGGTGATTACTTGCGAGGCTCTTGACGGCAATACTGATCTTGGTTTTAGGGTTCTTGATAAGATGTCCCTCATCAAGAACGATGTAATTCCAATTGAGCCGTTGTAAGTATTCTGACTCGTTGCGACATACGTCGTACGAAGTAATGACAATATCAGATGTATTGAGTTGTGATACCTTTGCACTTCTCTCCGCTGGAGGTCCAACGAACGCCGTGACACTCAGGAAAGGGGCGTAAATCTTCAATTCTTGCTGCCAATGGCCGGCCAACGTTGGCGGGCAAACGACCAAAGACGGAAGTCGGCGGACATCCGAAGCGCCCGTTCTCTTGAACTCCTCTGCTCTGTTGTAGTGATCGCTAGCTACCATACATATCGTTTGAAGCGTCTTTCCAAGACCCATGTCATCGCAGAGGATGCCGTGCAAGTGATATCGGTTGAGGAAATTCAGCCAGTTGACGCCGTCCTGCTGATACGAGCGTAATTCGGCATTGATAGCCACGGGAATCGTGAAGGGCTCAACCTTTTTAGGGTCGAGTAGCTGGGCAATAAATGTCCGTTCGCGGTTTCTGCCTTTGAGCAGTTCCTCTGAGAGACCCGGTGGATCTGGGATACCGGCCTCCAGGGGAACCAGCTTGACAAGGGTGGCAAATGACGTGGTCGCGATCAGGCGAATTTCATTATCCGAATCGCTCATGCGGCCCAGAACAGGGACGATCAAGAAGATGACGTATGGCAGGATGCCATCACCCATGACGGCAATCAAGTGGTAGATGACTTCAATGGCTCCTTGGCGGAAGTGTAGATCGGTTGGGTTGCTAATAGACGGGAGCACCTTCTCGACAAGTGCTGTCATGCCCTCAACTGTCATGACGCTGCATATGGTAGCGAGACATTTAGCGGCCATGTAACGATATATCGAGAGTCGAGAATGAAGTGCCTTGATGACCAAAGGTACTTGTTGCATGATGAACGGATGTAAGGCCTCATGCAGCGTAGGGGCGAGAGTCCTGATCAGCGACATAGCATCGACAATCTCTTGCCCGAATGTATCCTGCGGATCCGCGGCTCGAGCAGGGAGATCGCCAGCAAAAGCTTCTCTGAGCGGATCAGTCATGAATGTTTGAATGCTTGGAATAGCAGTGAAAAGCTCCGCTCCGTAAGCTCGAGCTAATATTTCTAATGCTTCCTTGGCTCCCCGCCGCGTAATACGGGCTGTCTTCGCGTCTGTAGCCCACTTGACAGCGTCTTCGTGCTCGGGCCGGTCCTCTTCCTTTTGCATGGACAGGATACAGTCTGTCTTGGACGCGTGGACAGGGAATTCGGGGGTCTCAGCAACCTCCACACATGAGAACTTGACGAGATTGGCGACGACCTTGTCTGCAGGGCCTCGGCGACCGTTGTCGGTGAATAGTTGCACAAGGCGAGCGATGGTCTCTGACGATCGGAATTGAAGTGTTTGGTTCTCTTCCAGTTTGATGCTGTCCATGATTCCTTTGATGAGAGGGCTTGGCTTCTTCGGGAGAATCTTCATAGCAATGAGAGCACATGCCGCAGCCGACTTGATCCGAATGTCACGGTTCACTTTGACTGTCTTGGCCTCCTCGATTACCACTGTGGCCTTCTTGCGCATTTCAACCAAGTCGTTGGTGATTATTAATCGTTGGGCTGGAGCCATGGTTTTCCGAAGACGCTCATAGTCATCGCCCACACACTTCTCAGCCATTTCGAGGGAGAATGCATTTGGACCAGCTTCAGCCTCGCCTTGAACGACAACGGGCAGGCTTGGCAATTTATTCTGAGCCACCTTGCCATGGTCTCTGAATAGATTCATCAACTGGGCACATTGGGAGCGAACCCGCTGTACGTAGCTGACTAGATCGCGATAATGCGAAGGGCGCTCTCCTTCGACCATCTTCTGCAGACCCGCGGCCACATAACGTGCCTCGGCATTCGACGACAGGCTGTTTTGGGCATACTCGTCGATGACCATACAGGCACTCAGCTGCGTCGAGGCATATGAAGAGGATAGACTGGGAATCAAAGTAGCGTCATGACCGTCAAGCATGGAGACAGGAACTCGAGACATTATGAATCCCATAGCTTTTGCAGCCAGTACGCGGGACCTCACAAGCGTTTCCATGCTGACAAGGTCCACATCGCCTTGCATCATATGGCCGTCAAGGTCGTGGGTGTGCGTCATAATTGGAGGCTCTTCCGCTTTGGTCGATTTACGGCGTCTCTTCGTGGCACGTTCTCCTTCTGGGGCCTCCACTGACCTGCGAGGAGCGGGGATCATGGGTCCAGTCGCGGAATACGTACCGCCAGAAGGCTTCTGGAATAAGTTAGGGTTCATGGGAATAGGATGTCGCGAAACGCCAACGGGATGCAACGTTAGTTGCATGAGTGCATCGATGTGCGGCCCAAATTCATCGCCAAGGCGGGCCGGGTTTCTTGCCATGCAGTTCACAAGGGCTATCCACAGCTCCACGGACGTATTGAGAACAGCTGCATCACGCTCAACGAGAAGATTTTGGAATATGAGACGCAGAGTCCTCCCGTCTAACCACC
Organism: Iodosphaeria phyllophila; assembly: GCA_025802455.2. NCBI lineage: Eukaryota > Fungi > Ascomycota > Sordariomycetes > Amphisphaeriales > Iodosphaeriaceae > Iodosphaeria > Iodosphaeria phyllophila. Next base: position 15,183 of record JAOYMO020295017.1, on the reverse strand, counting down.
CTAACGACTCTTCACCTAGGGTAATGAAGGTCATCAAAGCCTTGAGTACGGCGAGCCGAACAGATGTGATTGTATGGCGCAAGAAGGGGTAAAGACGCGGGACCAGGAGCGTGAAGGACTTTTCTTCATCTTGTTGAGCGGCCTGGGTCATTGCTTGCAGAACTTCTGGGAAGTTACAGAGGGTAGCCAGAAGATCCATGATCTTCCCAGTACTTGCGCTCAAATCATCGCCTAGACTGGACAGGCTATCCCACATTATGTTGATGAGGCTGTTGAGCGCTGCTGGTCGCATGGTCACGAATTCGTGAGCCATGGGTATGAGAGTTGCGGCACTGACCGATCGCACATCATCATCAAAGTCTCCGAGACCCTTCATGACTGCGGTAACAATCCCATCGACTAAGTCGCCATGTTGAAGAAGCAGGTCCTTCCGTACGGCCACAACGTAGCGTAACCCGACCATACCACCATGACATACGGACCAGATAGGTCGATCTAAGCCTAGGTTTTGCTGCAGAACAACCATGCTGTAGAGAATTCGATAAACGCTCAGGACCGATTCGAAGGGTATGTACTTCAGAAAGGAGCCCAAAGTTTGACCAACGGTTTCTCGTATAGGGGCGACTGATGTATCCGAAGCATAATCTGTAAACCTGTCCAGCATCAGAACGCAACAGAGACGGCATGCCATATCGTCCAGCCATGTTCTGTTGAGTCTGTCGTTCTCCTCCCTCGACTTGCCTCTCAGACGTCCAGCACCGGCCCCATGCACCCGGAGGATCTCTCGAAGCCCTAGTGCAGCACCATGACGAATTTCCCATTGTGAATCAAATATGTCGATCTTTAAAAAATCGCAAAGTCGCTCGTACGGCCACTCGGAACCTTGTAGTTCTTCCTCGGCCTCTATTTCGGACTTGATGGGTATTATGGGACCCTTGAACTCAGACACAACCTTTGTATCTTCGTTGACGCTCTCGGGCCTTTCCAGGCTAAAGTAGTCGGTCTTGCCATTTGCCGTGGTCTCTCCATCGGCCGCAGCCGCGTCCTCCGGGGCATCAGATCCGGTAATGGTTGGGCGCCGGACGGCAAGATCGCCAAAGCCAACCTTGCCTTGAGCCGCCTTCTGAGCATCTTTTTTACGTTTTCGCTTCAGAACATTCAACTGTCTAGCACTCAGGCCAGACTCTCCGGGGGTCTGAGGCGCACCTTTCTCACCCTCGGATCCACGTCCAGTTCCATTGGCAAGAGAAGGTCCCCCCGGCGTCAGAGGACTCAGTGAAGATTCTGTCACAGCCGGTATCTCATCGTCTTTGAATTCTCGTCCTAGGAGACCCAGCCGGCCAACAAGCGTCTTCTTCTGGTGGGCAAGCCGGGCCTGAGGCTCCAAGCTGAGAAGTGCGTAATCGACGTTGCCCGTTCTAAGTAGTTCTCTTCCATGTCTGAGAATTAGAGATACATTGAGGGTGTTCGGGCTGAAGAGATCTTCGGCAAGGGGTAGAGGCGTCGACTCTTCCTTCTTGGGAACTTCAGTGTCGACTTTTAGTTCTTCCTGTTTGGCATCCGGGCAGCCTTCATCCTCATTTGGATCGTATTGCTCTGCATTTTCGATGATCTTACCGATGGCCTTCGCAGCATACACCCGTGTATCCCAGTCATTCTGCCTAAGATATGACACAACTCTGGATATGAGATTGAATAGCTCTTCAGGTTGCTGCTTCTGCCAGTCCGCCAATTGGTTCACCGCAGTATCTTTAATGTGTTTTGTGCTACCTGTCTGGAGGATCCTATAGGAAATTAGTACACATTTACTGAAATGTCAAGCGATGCAATGTCTAAGTCTGTCGAATGGTTGAAACGACGGATGGACTGTAGCTCTCGTAGGGCTGAATTGAGCCAGCGACAAGCAGAAGCGGATTACGTACGTAACAAGACGATCTAATCTGGATAGTTGTTAGTGGAGAACGCAACACACTTTTTCTTGGCTATTTATGCTTACCTTGATGCCATGCTGATGTATGAAGCTGACTACCTGTGCCCGCCGGGGCTCATGTCAAGAGACCTTTTCATCAAGTTAGTTGCGATACTCAAGTTCTAACCCACTTCCTTTACGTTTGGTAACACGTAAGTATAGCAATCTGACCAATGAAGCAAACCGGGTGTTGAAAAACTATACTTAGCCCGATCGAGGTGCAGGAAAGGTGAAAACATAATTAACAACAATATCAAAAAGGAGTAACCAACAAATACAAGATGCAATCATCCTGAAGGATGGTTACTCGGAACGGAGCTACATGTCTAGATTCAGGGGCTGCCTCTACATTGGACTTTGTGCTAGCATCTCATGCAACAACGCAGCCCAAGAAGTCGACGCAGACTATCAACATACTGCGGAAAAATCATGATCGCTTTTGAAAACGGTTGAGTCTGAAATTTTCCCATTGATATATGTGCTAATGCTAATCGCCATTGAGCAATAAACACTGTATCTTGACCATTGGGGTTGGTAGGGATGAGGAGTAAACGGCGGCGATTAAGATCAAGCAGGGGCCAGATACTATTGGTTGACGTTTGGTCCAATCGATGTAGTGGATGCGTTTAACAACAGGGATGGGCGTTTGACGAACGGGACACAAAAATGGAGATGCCGGCTGAATTAACGAAACCAACTTACAAAAACGAATACTTTAATGAAAGGTTGCTGGGCCGCTAGTGGTTTGTGCCGGTTTCTCGGCACGTGCGCCGGTGAACGGATGACGGAATGATCCCTAACGTGGTAGATACTTTGCTGGGGTCAGAATTCGCGAGTTCATCTGGAGGGATTGTAAAAGAGGGAGATTGCAGTAAGGCAATGTAAAATACGTCAAAGATTCCCTGGTAAAATTTGGTGCAGAAATTGGAGATTTTAAGAAGGGAGGAATGATTGGAGGACAGGAGCTACACACTCGGTTGAACTTGGTCCGGTATTGTGCAATTCGTGATAACCTCAATGTTAGGGAACCACGATTCTGAAACTTGATAGCAATCAGCAGTGACCACTTGCGCGCACTTTGGTTGAGCCAGGTGCGGTGCAGTGGTTGGTGGATGATGCAGCTGCGCGGCGGCTGCGACTGTGTTTAACTGGTCGATTGTTGTTGGTTCCGGCGGCTGGCAAGCTGCAGGGCAGGTGGCGGGATGGAAAATGATAGCAGGTCGGGCGCGATCGGGCGCGGTCGGAAAGGCTGGCAGGCGGCGTGTGCAATTGCGCCCGGGTTTTGGCGACGTGACAGCTAAGGGCACTGGAACGCTCGAATGTGGGCGGCACCCGCCTTATGAGTATTGGGATGCCAATGGGTACTTTTATACCTTGCGACCGGGGCTGGCTTGTTCCGCGTTGTCCGAATGGGGTAAGAGCCGCACCTGGCGCCAGCTGGTTTCTTATTTCCCCGGACTGCATCCCTGTTTGCACCCCATGTCTGGCAAGTGCCCAATATGTGAGGTGCTGATGGCATCAATCTTGGTCTCTCCGCCTCCATCAAGGATTCCTTAAAGTACTGTAGGTGCAGAGAACGTTCGAAACTTCAAGATAGGCTGCCAACACTATCCAATGCCGCTCTTCTCATCATTTGTCCGGACTACCACGTGATGTTTTGGCACTTCTAGTTGTCATACTTGCCAGCAGTCAAACAAAGCCTCTTCAGCATCGCATTTACCAGCTTCGTGTAGCCACATGGGCAAAGTACCAAAGTAAGGCAGCCTCTCCGGAGCTAAGCCTCGAACCCGAGCGTTTGCTACCGCGAGCGGCGCAACCTCATGCTATGATTTTGATAAGCTACTATCTGGTACGGCATGCGGCTTCAGTATGGCCTTCTTCTGAGTTACTGTAGTTAGAAAATTCTGCATAGGATATTTCAAACTTGGCATGGTACCATGCTGCATTCCTGGTCTGCTGAGGTTGGGTGAAAAATAGACCTGGCCCATCCCAGCATTCCAGACATTGGAGCAAAGCAGTGAGAACAAAAAAACTTGCATACCGGTATCTTTGATGTATACAGTACATGAGATCTATGGGTTAGATCCATGCGTTTTCCACACTCTATCATCGATACGCTAACAGCTTCGATGTGAAGTCATGAACACCACCACCAATCACGCAATATTCTATTTCTATGTAAAATCAAGAGGCACCGGCAGACTACTTGGCACTAATGAGGTTTAGTGTCGGTCTATCCGTACCTGATAGAAATTAGAACGTTGTCCCGGCTTCTGATTATCATGCCTTCACATTTTGATCTTCTTCAGTAGCCCAGGAACAGGGAACGTGGCATCGTTAATCCAATTTGATTGCTGCAGGTTAGCTGCCTGTAGCCAAGGTGCCACGATCAAATACGGTCGTTCACGCTCCACCAATGCGTGATGGCGAGTTCGACTGATAGAGTTAGTTTTGTATCCCATACTTGCCTGGATCGACCTGAATGTTATCGGCTGATACCACAGTATCCTGACTATGTTACACAGTACAAGTGCAAAGCGCAATTGGCGGCAGGCCCCCCCCGCGATCTTGTAAAGCGCGACAGCTACGCGTTGTCAATAGCCAATTCGGCGTACAGGTACCTACCTCATCATCACTGTAGCGCGCAAATCGTTGTATCCAGTAGCATTACATGGCGAGTGGCGCTCCTATTCTTCGCTTCTGGTAGAAACACAATTGCCACGGCACGCAACTATACTACTACCAGTGCCCCTCCATTTCTCTTTGGCGCAGCACCTCTCCAAGATATCGACGACAACTCTCCCGACCCAGCTGCGCGACTAGCAGCGCTGTCGCTGTGAGTGTGGCGCCCTCGCCATGTACATCAAACAAATCATCATCCAAGGCTTCAAGAGCTACAAGGACCAGACGGTTATCGAGCCTTTCTCACCGGGCGTCAATGTTGTGGTCGGGCGCAATGGATCGGGAAAGAGCAACTTTTTCGCGGCCATCCGATTCGTTCTCAGCGATGCCTACTCCAAGATGGGCCGCGAGGAGCGGCAGGGCCTCCTGCACGAAGGGTCTGGCTCGGCCGTGATGTCAGGCTATGTAGAGGTTATTTTCGACAACAAGGATGGCCGCTTTCCTACGGGCAGCGATGAAGTTGTAATCCGGCGCACTATCCGACCCAACAAAGACGAGTACTCGCTGGACAAGAAGGTGGTCCAGAATCGCGATGAGGTCAACAGTCTGCTCGAGGCTGCCGGATTTTCCAAATCTAATCCTTATTATATTGTACCGCAAGGTCGCATAGCTCACTTGACCAATATGAGAGAATCGGAGCGATTGAATCTTCTCAAAGTCGTCGCCGGAACCCAGCAGTACCAAGACAAGCGGTCAGAATCTCTCAAGATCATGGGCGATACACAGAACAAGATAGAGAAAGTGGATGAGCAGCTGGTATACATCAAGGAGCGGCTTGACGAGCTCGAGGGTGACAAAGAGGAGCTACGGGCTTATCAGAGCAAGGATCGGGAGCGGCGATGTTTGGAATATGCGCATTATCACAAATTGCAAGCTGCAGTACAAGAGGCCTTGGAGGAGCTAAATCAGTCACGCCAGGATGGGTTGGAGGACACGGATGAGCAACGCGAGGTCTACGGCAAGCTGGAGAAAGAGGTCGTCAATCTGGATGCGACAATACACGAATCGAATCAGCAGCTGCAATTGTTACGGCTCGACCAAAAGCAGTTAGAGGATGACCGACGCGACAGCGCCAAAGCCAAGGCCAAGGCCGAACTGACTGTGAAAACACTATCAGAAGGCATGTCCTCCCAGGAGCAAGCCAGAGAGCATTTGGAGTCGGAATTGGATGGGGTGAAAGCCTCTATCGCAACAAAGGAGAGAGAACTAGCCGAGGTCATGCCTCAATATGAAAAGAAGAAGCAGGAAGAAAGCGAGACCAGAGCCGAGTTGGACGCGGCAGAGGTGGCTCGTGAACGACTTTTTTCAAAGCAAGCCCATAGCAGCCAGTTCCGGAACAAAACGGAGCGCGATACTTGGTTACGGAAAGAGATTGCTGATTACCGTAAAGCACTTGACCAGCAAAAGTCCAATCGGACTGATGTGGCGGAGGGAGTGGATGAGATTGCAGCTTCTATCAAGAGACTCGAGAAAGAGCTGTCTGAGTTACGCGAGCAAAATGAGAGTTTCGGGGACAAGAGGTCGGAGCAAAAGGAGGCCGTCGCAAAGGCTGAGAAAACAGTTGAGGAGCACAGCGACGAGCGCAAACTTCTACGGCGCGAGGCTGATCGTTTACAAACCATTCTGAAGAATGGCATGCAGGAGCGAGACCTTGCAGATCGTGCCCTATCGCATACTATGGATGGAGAGACGTCTCGAGGTCTGGCTACTCTCCGACGCCTGAGAAGAGAACGAGATATTCCCGGCGCCTATGGCACAATGGCCGAATTACTTGAAGTGCCGGAGAACTACCGGCTGCCTGTCGAAGTGGTTGCAGGGGCTAGTCTGTTCCACTATATTGTTGACAACGAGGAGACTGCGACAGAGCTGGGGAAACTCCTACATAAGCAGCGTGGAGGCCGTCTCACTTTTGCACCACTTAGCAAGATCCGAGTGCGGAACCTCAACCTCCCCCGTGCTACCGACGCCGTGGCCCTTCTCAGCAAGATCAAGTACGACAGCAAGTACGAGGCGGCATTTTCCCTCGTCTTCGGGAAGACCATCGTGTGTCCGAACTTGACTGTGGCTTCGCAGTACGCTCGCAGTCATGGCGTGGACGGCGTCACGTTGGACGGTGACATGACGAACAAGCGAGGTGCCATGACAGGCGGTTATATCGACCGTGGCAAGTCCCGTCTCGCCGCCGTGGCGACGGTGAACAAGTGGCGTGACGAATGCGAGAACGTAGAAAGGGAACTCCGCCGCGTCGAGAAACAGATCGACCGGAAAGACCAGGAAATTAATCTTGCCATGAGCGAACACCAGAAACTTGCCCATAAATTGCATCAAATGCTCAACGGGTACGGTTCTCTCCTTGAGGAAATCAATGCCAAGAACATACAGATTGAGGAGGAGCAAAGTCATCTCGAGGCCGCGCGCCGGCGACTGGACCAGGTCGATAGAAACATCAAGGATTTCGGCGATAAGATCAGCGCGCATGAGGCCGAGCTCGCCTCGGACTTCAAGAAGGCCTTGACGAACGAGGAGGAGAGTCAGCTGGAGGAACTGGGCGTCTCGATACCCCCACTGCAGAAGAAATGGAACGACGTCTGCAGTGCTCGACGTAAACACGAAAGCAGCAAGCAGATTCTCAAAGGCGAGTTGCGGACCCTTCGTCTCAAGCTCGATCAACTGCTCGGTCAAGTTGTCGAGACGGCTTCGAACGGGGGGAGTGACGCCCTCCAGGATGCCCAACGGGAACTGAATAAGGCCCAGAAGGCGCTTTCGACTGTAGAAGGTCGACTCGAGAAAACGCACACGGATATCGAGGCCGTCGAGTCTAACATGAAAGGGAGAGAGAAAGAGAAGCAGCAGAAGGAAGCTGAACTGCAGGAAATTGCCACGGAGATCAAGAAGCAAGAGAAGAAGCTGGAGAAGGGTATTCAGAACAAGGCGTTGCTGACGGCCAACGACGTGGAATACGCCAAGAGGATCCGTGAGTTGGGTGTTCTACCGGATGAAGCCTTTGACAAGTATGAGAGGCTAGAGCCCAAGACCGTAAGTTTTTATCATTCCCTCACCTCATACGTATGTACTGCAAAACAGACCGCTGATCCAATGGATAATAGATCAGCTCGCGCATCAAGAAAGTCAACGAAGCCCTCAAAAAATACAAACACATCAACAAGAAAGCCTTCGAGCAATACCAGACGTTCACCAACTACCAAGACCAGCTCCTGAAACGCCGGAACGAGCTGGAACAATCCCGCGAGGCCATCGAAACCCTTGTCAACCATCTAGACCAGCGGAAAGACGAGGCTATCGAGCGCACCTTCAAGCAGGTATCCAAGGACTTCGCTACCATCTTCGAGAAGCTTGTCCCTGCCGGTCATGGCCGCCTCGTTATCCAGCGCAAAGCCGATCGTAGGGTCGACCCGGAGGAGACAGACGAGGAGACCCGTGGGACGGTGGAGAATTACACCGGCGTGGGGATTAGCGTTTCGTTTAATTCCAAGGTGCTAGATGAGCAGCAGAGGATTCAGCAGTTGTCTGGTGGACAGAAGAGTGAGTTTTTGCTATCCCTCTCCCCCTCCCACACCAAAGCCCCGTTTCATGCCTGCTCGGCTAACAATTCCCTCAGGTCTCTGCGCCCTCTGCCTGATCTTCGCGCTCCAAAGAACGGAATCAAGCCCCATGGTCATCTTCGACGAAGTAGACGCCAACCTCGACGCGCAGTACCGAACCGCCGTGGCCACCCTCCTGGACGACATATCCAAAAACGAAGGCACGCAGTTCATCTGCACGACTTTCCGCCCGGAGATGCTGCATGTGGCCGACAAGTGCTACGGCGTGCTGTTCCGGAACAAGAACAGCCGCATCGATGTCGTGAGTGTGGATCAGGCGCTTGATTTCGTGGAGGGGCAGGCTCCGAAGTAGTCCGGGATAGGGGAAGGGGAGGGAATGTGGGAGAGGGAGGCATGGTTTTTGGTTTTTTTTACCACGATACGCTTTGCTACGCTACACTGCGCTTATACTAGTTGTACTTACGTGGGGTGGAGTTTTTGACATTTATTGTTCAATAGTTGGACTTGGATGCGCGTGGTTCGCTGATAGCATTCCGCTTGTACGGTGTTGTCGTTAGCATGAGAGTATAGTGAAGTGGCTAGTTATGATGTATGCAAACATGAATTCAAGTGTGAGTGTCACGCAGTGAGCGAAGAAGGGGCTTGCCCTCGTCTCCCGACTTGGATCAGAAGTGCTATGTTTATCGATGCTCTTTCCTTGTTACCTTTCGAAGCACTATGGGATGGATAGTCATTTTGCTCCTTAAACCAGTGCTGTGATTGTGGTCAGGAACCAGGACACAAATCAGGGGGGGGGACTTCGAAAAGGTACAGGTACGTACCGTAGAGATCGCTTTCAGAGATCGTACGGTAGGAAAAGGCTATCGTTATCGGATAAGCTTCTATTGCTCCACTTTATTTTTCATACAGAGGCGGACGTTTTGCTGAGCACTTCTGGATGCTGTCGCTGCGCGCAGTGAGGAATGGTAAGACGACGACGAGAAAGGTCGAGCATTTCAGAGCACATCATATATTGTTTGCGCGATTGAATTGAGCTATGAACACATCCAAAAAAAAAAACTCAGCATTGCGAAATTCCACTGTTTCGAATTGAAGGATCGGACAAGAAGCCAGGATCGAAGTTGCGATCATGAAGCGCAAGCTGGACGCGAACAACGAGCCCGCTCCGGAAGTTGGCCAGTCTCCCACCACCAAAACTACAGCGACAGCGATAGAAACAACGGATGAAAAAGCAAATTCAAAAGCGAAACAAGTGAAAGAGAATGGAAAAGAAACGACATTCAACGACCTGGGATTAGACCCTCGATTGCTCCAAGCCACCTCGCGCCAGAAATTCCAAGTCCCGTCGGCCGTCCAGCAGAAAGCGATCCCATTGATACTAGATGGGCACGATGTGCTGGCCAAGGCGCCGACGGGTTCAGGAAAGACGGCAGCCTACGTATTGCCGGTCTTGCAGTCTATTCTCAAGCGCAAACGAACGTCGCCAGCATCTTGTCATACGGCCTGTCTGATCCTCGTACCGACCCGCGAACTTGCCAATCAGGTCAGCAAGAACATCGATACCTTCTCAGCCTTCTGCGGAAAACAAATTCGGACTGTCAAGGTCTCGGACAAGTCGTCGGACGCGGTCCAGCGCTCGCTCCTCGCGGAATCCCCCGATATCGTTGTAGCGACGCCTTCGCGGGCTTGGCAGAATATCAAGAGCTCGGCGCTGTGTCTTGATAAGCTGAGCCACCTCATTCTAGACGAGGCGGATCTTGTGCTGTCGTATGGTTACGAAGAGGATCTACAATCGATTGCGGCGGCCGTGCCTAAGGGAACGCAAAGCGTGCTTATGAGCGCCACTTTGACATCAGACGTCGATTCTCTGGTAGACGGCATTCTGTGCCGGAAACCTACGCGGCTGGTTATTGAGGATAACGAGAAAGGGGGAGCGGGCGTCAGCCAGTATATCGTCAAATGTGCGGAGGATGAGAAATTCCTCCTGACATTTCTCATTTACAAGCTACAGCTAGTGAAGGGGAAGAGCATTATCTTCGTGGCAGACGATGTGGACAGGTCGTATCGTCTGCGACTGTTTCTAGAACAGTTCGGTGTCAGATCTTGCGTGCTCAATCCGCAGATGCCCGTGAGCAGTCGGATACAGTAAGGCTTCGTCCATTAGCTTCGTCCATTGGCTACGTCGCAAAAAGTCAGGCAAATTCGATGCTAACATGTAAACAGTGTCGTGGAAGAATTCAATCGAGGCGTATACAACGTGATCATCGTACGTTGAGCATATCACCTCTCTACTCACCTCTCTACTCACCTCTCTACTCACCTCTCTACTCACCTCTCTACCTGGCCGCTACTAACCTGGTGCTGCTAGGCTTCTGATGAGACGGAAATACTGGGTGGTGAGGACGAGCCGGAAAAGGAGGAGGAGGGTGAAGCGAAGAAGAAACAACCAGCCAAGAAACCCAAAGAAGAACCCGATAGAGGCCCACCCAAGAAAAAGCGAAAATCGTCTCGAAAAGACACCGAATACAGCGTGTCACGAGGTCTAGACTTCAGAAATGTAGCATTGGTAGTCAATTTTGATTTTCCATCCAGCGCGCGTTCCTACGAACATCGCGTTGGCCGCACCGCTCGTGCGGGCCAGAACGGCATGGCTTTAAGTTTCGTCATCACAAGTGATAAATTCCGAAGTCGGTCACCCAGTCTCCAGTTTCTCGCTTTGCACTTCGCAGTACCCCAAAGACAGCCAGACTAACATATCGTGATACCAGGTCATCCACCCACCAGCATCGACTCCGCCGAGCACGACGAGAAGATCCTCCGCAAAGTCATCCGCCAGCAGCAAAAGAAAGACAACGAAGTCAAGGACTACGCCTTCGACATGAAACAAGTAGAGAGTTTCCGCTACCGTTTCAACGACGCCCTGCGCGCCGTCACCAAGGTCGCCGTCCGGGAGGCCCGCGTCCAAGAGCTCCGTCAGGAGTTGCTCAAGAGCGAGAAGCTGAAGCGCCATTTTGAGGAAAACCCGAGCGATCTGCAGCATCTAAGACATGATGGTGAATTGAGGGCTGCGAGAACACAGGCCCATCTTAAACAGTGAGCTTGTTTTTTATTCTATTTTACGTTTTGATACTTTGTAACAGGAGGCTTTGCATGTGGGGAGCGGCTCTTGGTTTTTTCGAGGTTAATCTGACGTTTCTGGTCTAGTGTTCCGGAATACCTCCTCCCTAAAGACGGCAAGGAAGCCCTGTCATCTAGAGATATCGGCTTCGTACCTTTACGGAAGTACAGCGATAGGCACAAGAAGGGTGGTGGCAAGGTGAAGGGCAAGGGACATCGGGGGAAGAAACTGGGTGGGGGAAGAGCAAATCGAAAGGTGGACCCTTTGAAGTCGTTCAGAGGGAAGTCGAGGAAGTGAAAGGGGTTTTTTCGTAATGGACGGTATTGTAGCGAAGCATGGTAAAGCAAGACAATGGAAGACTGAGGGACGGGATGGAAAGGATGGGGCTTTCCAAGTCTGTCGTGATGGAAATACATTTTCCGTCTTCGTCCGCTCCTACAGTTTTCGTTGCGGTTCTGCTCTATTTGGAGTCTTCTGAATCCTTGAGTGGAAAATTACGACAAAAAAAGGAGTTCGACAAATCTTGCTTCTTCACATGTGATAATCCATGGAAAGTGATTAGTCGCAGCTCTGGAGTTGAGACAATTCATTTCTACACCGAAACTCAAGTCTACCACTGCTTCCGCCGTTCCGATGATCAACTCAACCCGACTCTACTTAACCGTCAGACCTCGCAGAGAAGCAATGAAAACACCATCACCCCACTCACCATGAATCATCTTCTCTTGTCAGCAGGGACATCGACGTATCTCACATCTGAGGGGGTCTTCACGACGAATCTTTTTAGGCTACTCTATGCTTATCTCATCCTGATGCCGAACCACAGTCATCAGACCCAGGAATGTGATCGTGTGTATGCAGTCACAGAGGCTCTGAAGTTCACGAAGGGCCGAACGTTTCGAAGTCTGCTGTAGAGCTTTCATCTAAGGGTGTATGCTGGTGGAAAATCCAGAGGTATATTTCGCAACAAGCGACCGGGAATTGGTCAGTTAGAGACTACACAAACTCGTATTCAAGATAGGCCATGCAATGGGTGCTCAGGTCTCGATCAAGAGCCTTCTAGGCTTAGCGAATGCTTGATGTTGATCGCGTGCATATTTCAACCTCCAAACTCTGAAGTGAACATGTGGATCTTCTTCCAGGTTGGCATGATGAGAGTTTTTTTGTGTGATGGCGATGACGTTTGTTTACGAAAAAAACGCACCACAGCGTATGAAATCGAAGCAGGACAGGGAGGCCTACAGTAGACGCAGGTACCGGGTATCAGAGCTGACCCCGTTTTGCCGCTGGAAACCAAATTTTGGGTTAGCCTCGCCGATCAGCCGGCCGCTGCCATCAGCCCGATGGCCCCAGCCGACCGCGGGGCCCCATAATTCTTTTGTGGCCAAATTTGGCCTGCCTGCTCACGATGGCGCTTCGTCGTGGACAGGATGGTTTCGCGCGCGCATCCAGACGCCGGTTTGGAGTCGTGGTCTACCTGCAGATCGTGCGGATTGCGGAGGCTGTGATGATATTCGGGTGGAGTTCGTGGTGATGGCGTGTATCAGGCAGGCCGATCGACAGTTCATCTCATCCGGGCAGGCGGCGCGCCTGTCGACTGGTTGGCGTGGGTTTGGATTGAGGATGGAGCAGCATTTGCACTTGTAAGGAGGCCGGTTGATAGTATTAAGATGTTGGCATAGTCAAGATGGGAGTATACTGGGGGATGGGAGAGAGTGGTATAAAGGAGGCGAGCTTCCCTCCTCGGTAGCCAACTTTTGTTCGTTCCTCATCCAATCCATCAGTCCCTTCGCTACGATCAAGAATTCTTCAGCCTGTCTAGGTTTTCTCTCGCTACAAGCTCTCTATCGCTCATCTATGAACTTATCATTCGCTATTTACTCGGACGTTTCTGCTCGCTTATAGTCTTACATCACCCACACGATCTTCCTCACACCCGCTTGTCTACCTAAGCTTTCTATCTTCGCTCCTAACAATACCGCCAATATGCGCTTCGCTGCTGCCGCCATCTTCTTCTCGTGAGTTTCCCTCCATCGAGTACCCTCATAATCATAAAAACCAGATCACTGACGATATTCCCAGGGCTCTTACGGCCGCCATGCCCGCCTACAGCGCCGGGGCTACCAACACCGCAGCCTGCTCCCCCGTCACCGTGACCAAGACGGCAGTAAGTCGCATCCTCAAGCCCACGAGAAAATCCTCCCACACTAACCCCCCTCCAAGCAAGGTTATGGTGGCGCTGCCCCTACGAAAACCGTCACCGTCACCAAGCAGGGCTCCGCCGTCGCCAAAACCGTCACCGTGATCCAGCCAGCCCAGACAGTGACAGCCACGCAGAAGAACACCGCTCCGGCCGTGACCAAGACCGTGACAAAAGAGCAGGTCGTCACCACGCAGATGACGGCCCCGGTCGTGACCAAGACGGCGTATGTGACCAAGTATGGCGCGGCGAAGACGGTCACGATGACGCAGACGGCCACGGTCACTTCGTCCGGGTCTGGTGCTGGGGCGGGCTCTGGATCGGGCACTGGATCGGGCTCTGGATCGGGTTCTGGGTCTACTTACAAGGCGGGCAGTGCCGCTGCGGCTACCACGGCTAAGACTTACTAGAGACATGCGCATGGCGGTCTGTACTGTGTGGTTTTGGACTGTTGGGACTGCACAGTCGGATATCATGGTTGGGAAAGGGATTGCATACTAGGTGGTCATGATGGTGGACGTTGAATATGTGGTTGGGTTACGGCACTGGGCTGGTTATCGTGCTGGAGATATCTGGGATGTATATTACGGTAATGGGAACATAATGACTATGAAAATAAAAATAAACCGGTATATTATTCTCGTTTTTTTCAAGGTAGTGACGTTACCATGAAGATCGACCTCCCCCCATGAAAGGAGAACGAACAGTAGAGAGTGTTAGATCGCAGAGCAACATTCGATGCACCCCGTGTGCTGCTGTTTTATTAATTGTCCACCGGATCCTTTGCAAACTGCCGGTTTCGGCTGATATGATGGGCAAGTGGACAGCAGTTTAGTTTGGACCTGCTCGGACTCCAACGTCCTCCAAAAGTTTCACGCCCTATGCACTTATATTCTACCGTTTTCCATCCAAGAAATAAAAGCTTGAAAATATGCTTTCCATACTCAACCGTCTACTTTCTTTCGGAACAATGGAGGTACTTCCGGCGTGGAGCACCATCCCTAGGCGCGAAATATGTCCACCACACCATTAATCCCATCCAAGTCGTACGAGCCACTCCCAAGCTTTTGTTATCAGGGAAAGGAAAATCCAGTTCACCTTGAAACACAAGCACACACACATCATTTGACAGTCTGTTTACTTTAACTTATTCTCTTTTGTATTATCTACAATGCCGCCCCCTTCCACATCCCACAGCAGCTCCCTTTATAATGCCTTGCCCCCTCCTAACCTGCACGAACCCACACTCCTACCCTCCCTTCCTTTCCCTTGCTTCCCCCCGGCTCAGATTTTTCGGCGGTCTGACCATCGAGGAAACCGCAGCCGTGCTCGAGGTTTCCGATTCGACCGTCAAACGCGAATGGCGCATGGCCAAAGCCTGGCTGAAATCGCAGGTTTAGCGGAAGGGGGAAAGTTTTTAAAGGAACTAAACTCAGCTACAGCATCTTCCGATTTCTGATTTCCGGCTTCTGAACACTAATCTTGAACATAAAGACACTTTTCCCCGTATAATTAACAGGATTTTTACTTGTGAATTATTTTTAATGCCGGAAACTTAGTATTTTGCTAACTATTGTATTTTCAGTAATTAGTATTTCAAACAAAATATAATTTGAATGATTTCAAAACAAATTTGTTTAGCTAAGTCCTT
>JAOYMO020294065.1:0-28468 GCA_025802455.2 Iodosphaeria phyllophila | reverse complement strand
CTCCACTGCACGGGAAATTTACTTTACCTCCGTCGCGGCGCCAACCGGTTTAGCGCAAAATACAAGCCGGCTTCTAGAATTGGTACCGGTGTCGGAACCGACGACTCGCTTCAACCGCCGCCGCATTGGGTTGTCGTTATCCTGGAGTATAAGATTGATCTAGACTACATCTACGCTACATCTAGACTACATCTAGGCTAAATCCAGACTATACACTACATGGTCACGACGACCACCAATCTCGAAGCTTACAGCTCGCAATCGCCCAAATGACGCTCGCCATGACGAGTATACCGCTAGACTCGTTTCTGCCGTCGGGCGCTACTCGCAACCCGAGCGAATCCCTTGGCTTCTATCATGGATATCCTCATGAACCCAGGCCAATACGGGGCGGCAGCCTTGTCGGTTCGCGAGAGACGAGCGAGTTGCCAACACACAATGGCCATTATATCCAGAACAACTACAACAGGCAACACAATCCGATGAATACGGGCACTGGTAGCTTGAACAGTCGCTCAAGCTCGATAGCTTCATCTTTGACTCTCCCGCATTCTACAAGTCATTTGGCAAGCATTGATGAACATCCTTCGGTCGATTTGACACTGTCTGGCGATGATGCGTCACAGCAAGGGCGTCTCATCTCACCGACCCGCTTTCAGTCTCCACAATCCGATGGAAATTACGCAACTGCAACCAAACCAACTTCCTCCATCACCTCACCTCTACTCTCGCCTTTCAGTGAGCTCGCAGTTGCCAGTTCTACCGAACAGACCAGTCACCAGTTGCGACGAATGACCTCACAAAACCGTAGGCTAATTGAGAATTGGGAGGCGGAAAGGGCTCATCTCGAAGCGAATCGAGCGCGCGCCGAGGAAATTTACAAAGAGGAAATTGCCATCATGGATGAGGAAAGGTCGAATTGGCAGAGTAAAGAGCACCATTTTTTGACCAATTTGGCCGACTTGCAGCACGCTCTCGAGTTGCGCGGGACGTCCATCACAGACGAGGAGAGATTGGAATGGACAAAGAAGGAGCAACAACTTCTGGCTCGAATGGTGGGACTGGAACAAAGAAACGCTCAGTTAGAAAAGGAAAAACTCGACCTGTCCCAAACTTTAGGGGCCGTTCGCGCAGGCTTTCGGGCCACTTCTCCTTCCAATATCGGGAATGGAAATGAAGATGGAGTTGGAGTTGGAGTTCTATTCAGAAACCTTTCCGAAAGCATCTCGCCGGGGAGTACGGCCAAGGCAAGTTTGAGTGGTTCGGGTTCGGGCCCGGGCCATACCATGCCTCAATCCGATCCTCTGGCCCAACCTCTGGATCCTCGCATGCAGGGCACTGGCTCCTCTCCAGACTGCGGCTCGCCTTGTCAGTCTCGGGTTGCCTCCATTGATGTGCAACAAATCCACCCGGAACTTGAAGGTATTCCTTTGCGCTCAACTGCCATCAAAAAAGAGACCTTCACCGACGGCTGCAGCCACTCTACTTCGAACTCCAATCGATCTTCGTCATCTGGATCCAACCGGACTTCTTCGCCCGTTGAACAACCTAAATCCTCGTCAGCCGAGTTAACAGCCCGAGCCCTCCGAGCCACGGAATTTCACAGGCTTACGATGCATGCCGGACACACACCTAATCACTCTGTCACGCGATTCCCCACAGCCACTGGCACTGAAGCGTCAAACACGGCTGGAAGCACTGGCACTTCAACCCCTACGCATCAGTCACGAGAGCTCGACAGCACGGTGGTGCCTCCGACGCAGGAGATCCCGCGAGCACCCCAATCCTCCCTGGTCCCTACCATGGGCGTTCTGAGTCATGTTGTGGGTGTCACGGATGATATGAAGCCAACTCTATGTGCCGAGGAAGACCCCGATCTCAAGGGTCCTTTAACTCTGCGCAACATTCCTGCACATGACGAAGTCTTCCTCAAGACTGTCGATGGCTTGTTGGATAATTCGCTAAAATCAGACAACGCGACTCCTACCGTCATGAAAAACTCTACCGACGACGACGATGATGATCGTTCTGTTGCGACAGCCAAGGAGGACCAAGAAGAGGATATCCCATTGAGGCTGAAGATAACAACCAATTTCGGTGCCCCTTTGGGCAACTTACGGTAACGCCGTCCGGACCGTCACATCGCGTTCCGTGTGCAACGAGACTACACATTCGTCAACCCGTGCATGGGATCAACTCGGTTGACATGACATAGCTTTTCGGAGTGGAATTGCATGAATTAGAGGGCCAGGAGTTGGAACGGTTCAGGGCGCAAAGCTGTGCAGGTCTGTCGTGCGCGGGCCTTCATTGGCCAAAATACCCCATCATCGATACGGTGATGATATACTCGCTTGTTATGGGCTTGGTTTGTGGTGATTCTCAAGGGGACATGGAGCGTGTGGGTTTTGTTTTGGACACGGCGGGGCGGAGGGGGGAACAAGACTATACACTAGGTGGCAAGCGAAGCACCTTGATTTTTTAGAAAATGAATTCATTATGTAATTAATTGCCAACCGGACGAGAAGCTACGATGCGAAACTCGCGTTCTACTATCCTTGTTATGAAAGGGGAGTCGAGATATGAACGGAAAGAGCGTGACCGTGGATTGAGACCAGATCAAGATTGACTAGACTGAAAGATGAGGAAAAGTGTGGGCAAACGGCTGTTCCTTTGGGTGGAGACTCGGGGAACTCGAAAGGAGACAGCACCCTGCGACACTATGCTCCGACACGACCGGTTCCCTATCACATACTATTCTATGATCTTCAAGGTGATTACACTGTTCGGGACTGCTCGTATAGAGTTTTGGTTACTTGGCAGCACCGATGTCGTGTGGAAAGGTCGGATGACATACTCATTACAGGATGGAATGATCGCTTGGACGGAGCCGTTTCAGTGTTCTCAAATCTCGCTGACTACACCCGTGGTTTACGTTATGCAATAAAAAGATATTATGTCCCCTCGCTCTGTAGAAGATTCTCATCCAAAACCCCGACCTCAGCCTCAGCCTCAGCCTCGATCCATCCGTTCTTTCAGCGGCGGAGACCATCCTTCTATAGTAGCCACAGTACCGTAGTATTTGAATCTGGATTTAGAAATAGGATTTGAGCTTGGAGCTACGTGTTGGATCTGTAAACAAGCCCTGTAGATACATACTGTATTCATGAAATCAAGCTCCATTTGATCAAGGGTAATCTGATTGGTTGGTGACGTACGATTCAAGAGCTGCAATGGATAGCCAATATCACATGCTCTTGCGATAAAACACCTGCAATATTGAACCTTACCCCTTACTGACAGTCCCTTGA
The DNA here is from genome assembly GCA_025802455.2 of Iodosphaeria phyllophila. NCBI lineage: Eukaryota > Fungi > Ascomycota > Sordariomycetes > Amphisphaeriales > Iodosphaeriaceae > Iodosphaeria > Iodosphaeria phyllophila. The sequence continues at coordinate 25,160 of JAOYMO020294065.1, read as the reverse complement.
ATGTACGGAAAATTGAAACAGGCATGTGATTCACACGAAGAGAACGAGGATCCGAGAAACAACACATGGCCATCTACACACTATTCCCTTTGCGTCCAACGAAAACCAGCTTCGTAAATTCAATCTGGATTGGATGTCTCCGGGCCATTTCATCCTAATCAAAAAGAGCCACGCCCCCATGAGCGTTTCAACAGTACTAATACTACAACAGGTGTTCCCCCCTCCTTTTTTTTTCTTTGGTATAAGCAAAGCAGAAATACGCCTCTCTAATCATCCCGATCTAAATTCAGCGAGCCAAATCCACACATGAATACATTCTATTCCATGTCTCTGAGCGACGGAAAAAGAGAAAAAATACAGATCTTGGGTGGTTGTTGTGTTAATATCATAATGAGTTGCGCAGAGACTTTGCCCGCAGATTTTTCGGCGAGGTATAAACGAAAGGTTTCTATTCGAGTAGTGTTGTACAATCTTTGAGGTGATGGTCGAACAGAAGTGGTATAGAGGAGGGGTTGAATGTGGTCAGCGATGTGACATGAGCTGCGAGTCTTACGAGATGGTTCATGCCAAGAACCAGGGTGTCGGACAGGCAGAAGCTTCGAATTTAATCTATGCGTGTGCACCAATGTCATTGGGGTTTATCGAATTGTCTGGGTTTTATAATTGATCGATGGGAGCGCGAAAGTAACTTTGTGAGCAGGGCAGAATGCCAGTGTCATCTTGCCGAGGGCGAGAATGGACCATCCACGACTGGAGGTGGAATTCGATCGATCGTTCTTGTATAGGAACAACAGGTAAAGAACCTAATGGTTGGCCCTCCGTTTGACTATCTCGATACTACATTCCTTGCACCGCCAATGCCGCTCAGCGCAGTCTGGGTTGGCACAGGCTTCGAACTCGTAGGCTGCTGGACCGAAACTGCAACGGCACTTCATCCACAACTGAGTTAGAACAGCTCAACTCTCTTGATTTCTGTGTGTCCCGCCCAGGAAGATGAGTTGGGATGACAGGTACTTACGCAGTACCAGACTGTGACACCATCCATAGTAGCGGTGTTAATTACGTTTGCGTGGTAATGGAATGTATATCTCGAACAGGGTTCAGGCTGCAAATTTATATGAAAGAAGATACGGGAATATCAGAAGCGGAAACGATGGAACTGAGAGTGAAGAGAGGGTGTTGATGAACTAGAAAGAAGACGCGCGGTTTGATTGTGACGGGAAATTCAATCCCCATCGTTGCTGGAATTTCTGTGATTTATATCTCTAGCCTAGTTGATGGTCCGCGGACAAGCCGGTGTTGCTACCAAAATCCCCTTTCACTCTCTTCGTATCTGGTTGGCCTACTGACCAAGATGATGACGGTGAGGACCGGCCCCTCCTTCGGCACGCCCAACAAGGCTGAGGCCTCTGGTTCACCGTTCGTCCCTTGCAGACCGTCACACCCGGCCAGAGATCCCATAATGACCGGAACAAGGCGTCTACGGGAACGCAGAGTATCGGGAGTCTCACTTCATTGCTTCGGTGAGCGTCAGCGAAAATTTCCAGAAGAGCCTCTCAGGTGTGAATTTACAGAAGTGCACATTCACAATGAATAAACATGAATAAAACGTAGGTTCTGAGTGGATAATGACAGGCATCTCGTTTGGTAGATATCTCGGATGCCAAGGAAGTCGTGACCCTTTTCAGTTTCCTGTGCCAAATTGGGCACCCTATTTCTCATAATGCCCCGATTCGTACCATTGACGAATGATGTAAGAAGACACTGACAGAAACTTCCGATCCCATAAACGGTTCGTACGCCGTCTTGTTACCTGCGAGTATTACTCTGCCCCTGACAGCTTCACCTGCATTAGCTGAGGCGTTGCTGGGAGCCGCATCTTGTAGTACCTCGTTGTGCGTTTGTGTAGCCATGTCTCTCCCATTGCGGGGGTAGTACACCAGTACTGGAAACTCGAAGTGCCTCATCTTGTAAGCGAAACATTCAGCAATATTCGGATTTTCTCGCGCAATCATTAATGAATGCCCCGAGCCTGACAGTCTGGCTTTGACCTCCTATTTCACCTTAGCATCTGTTATGGGCTCACCGAATTAGCTCAGCTTGATCGAGGGATTTAAGTCTTGTTCATTGGCAGTATGGTAAGTGGATCCATGTAGCGTGTAATGATGACCGCTTCAAAAGTGAACTTTTTTTATGCGGAGTGTGGTGAAAGGCATTTGTGTGGACGACTCCCGAGCAAGTACCTATGCTAAGGCCTAGTGCTGCGCTAGGGCACGGCCCCATGGGGCACATCATCTACCGGTGGGCTTCATAGGCAAGAGGGCTTATGTTTTGGTAACTAAATCCCATTTTCCACTTCTTTCTCTGAAAAACAAGATCCTAGCCGCAATGTACTTCATGGAGCATCAAGTAGCTGCTACATTGAAATGAAAGTGCAACTCCTTTAGAGGTAGGTAGGGTACCTACATTTCATCACCATGGTGGCTCTACTGACTACCGGTAGTTTAAAATCATGAACTGAATCGATGCAATGCCCCTCATATACCGAAATAGCCAAAACACTGGCATAAATAGAAGCCGCATCAAACCGAGAATCTCCAACCTTGCAAAATACTCGTTTGTTGTTTTGTTAGAATGGGAGTTGAAAGAAACCTGATTGCAAAAGAGATACTGCAAAATACTTGGATCCAAATTGTGCTTTGGCTCATTGCTTTTGCACAGCCTACGAAAGAGAAAGCTTTACGAGACTTGCGGGCCTTTTGAGCGACGTGAATTGGCCCATGTGAAACGCGAAAATAGCCTGTTAAACAATATGAATTCTGTCTCGACGATCATGCAAAGGGCCAGCGGTAATCGTTGTCGATTGACACGTTCATGCTAGGCTTTCGCATCAAAGATACATCAGTCCAATCTTCAGCCTCTCTCGCTTTCTGGAAACACCTTATGTGGTTCTGTTCCAAGTGATTGTGTGGGAGGTCGATGACTTTCCTACCTTGGTTCGTCGATGGCGGAAAAGGATTTCCAATTATCCATGTGTACTTCCAGAGTCGATCGGTCTGGGTCAGCGAGAGAGTGTGATTGTACCTCCTCTGCTTGTCTCAAGGGACAGAAACCGGACGATCTTAACGAAAAGAATTCAAAGCCCGGGGAAGCTGTGTTTGCGCAAAACGTACGAGGCTCGATGATTACTCGATGATTACTCGACGAGCCTGGGAAAGTTCTGTTGTCAATGTGGAGAATCAAGTTAAGCATCCTAATATGTTCATCGACGGGCGTGAGAACAAGGCTTATCCGCCCACCTTTCTCTTGGTAGCTGGTTGAGACTTTTGGAATTTTGGCCATAGAGGCCGCCTGGGAGCCATAAAGCGTGATGGGACTTTATCGGGAGCGTTTCTTTCATTTCCAAGAGCGGACCAGTTTATGCTTTGAAATAACCGGAAGGCTCCCTATTCGAGAACCGATGTATAATTGAAGTCTCACTCCCCATTCCCCACTGCAGTCAACTTTAAGCGAAGCCCCAGCCCATGTCGGTTCAATCTCGCAGAGCCCAACCAATTGGTTGATACTCGAAACCATACATCGACTAGGAGGAGCTAGCCAACTTAATTCGATGAAATTATTAGAGGTTTTCCGCACAGCTTACTTTATGTAGAACGCCAGATGACCGTCACTGTGACTGAAGTCCCTGAGTGATGCGCCGGTAGGTTTTTATTGGAATGGCAGTTTCGGTGACACAGTCTGGCCGGTCCCTAACGCTTATACGTTGCAACGATACCGGGCTTTCGTGATGAGGGTGGTGCGTTTCTTGGAAACCCCATATGAATTAGTGCTATATTGATGAACCTCCATATTTGGAATAAAGATGCGCATCCTGCTGACTAGTATATGCGTATCGTTCTGGCAAGGTGCAGAAATTAAGGGATCTTGCTTTTTTCAGCCCGTTCCCGGTGATTCTATGGAAAGATTTACGTCCCCATTGACCCGGAACTGCTGAGGTTTTGTGAGTTTTTGGGCTCAATTGGCAGCAGCAAGTACATAGAGCTCAATCTCATTGTCCTGTTGTCTCTCGCTGTCTGTTAACTCATTATGCGATCATAGTTTTGCCCGCTACTTAGTGTTGTTGAAGAGCTTCAGGCATGTTCAGAGGACTATAGTCTCCACAAAGCGACCTCTACTCCATGGCCACCTGATGCAAATTTACATTGCGCCAATGTGCATGCATATTCAGCCATGCCATTTCTAAGCTATAGTTATTTCAATGGAAATAGCAACTTTAAGTGCAGGATATGTCTCCCGTTACAGTTTCCCGCCTGTTGCAACCAGTACTTGCTGTGCATCCGAGGATGTGAACAGCTCATGTCATGATTACCGTCTTCTCGGAGAAGTCTCCAATCGCTCACAAAATTGTTATGAGTAGATTTCCTCGTCACCTCAAAGTGAACTAGGGGACTTGGTGCGTATGGCAGTAATACGGCGACCCTGAGCATCCCTGTATCCGAGTACAATATGAAGCCAAATCGCAACGCAGTATTACATGCAGGGAAAGGAAGGCTTTGGAGCTGAATATCAATTTTAGTATGTGAGAGTAATTCATATACCATCGAGTGACAAACTGAAACAACCGCTGCTGTATTGTCGTGCTGTGAAATGAAAGATCCATGCGACTCCTGGACCATCGAACTTGGGTATACGCCATGTAGGCTGGAACTATAAACTGCGGAAAAGAGGATGGCACTATATCATCTCAGACCATGAATTGTTCGTGAATTCAACAGTATATACGACAATCACTCGCTCTTGGGAGTCAGGGGTAACTCTCTGAGACGGCAAGAAGTAAATCAGCTACCTAAAGCTTATCAATTATCCCGAACAGCCGGTTCATCAAAGTCTGTTTCTAAAGCTAGACAGGTCTTCCTATTGTAAAGTTGATCCGCGTCAAGCGTCAGACACGGATGAGCAGGAAGAAGCCTTCGCTCAACCTTGACGACTTTGTCGCACATAGAATCCTTATTGAAAAGTCTACCAAGGTCAATAGCTTAGATATTAATTTACCCAATGTATCATTCATGGTCAATTAAGGGGCAACCGAAAGCCAAGCTCAGAAGACCCCTATTGACCAGCATGGCTCTTTATGATGCATTTCTGCCCATGCCAAAAACAAACTCGAACGATCACCGTTTAACCCTACTTAGACTGTTTATACCCGAGGCTATTAAGGTAGCTATATAGCTAGGCTTAAGCTATTATCTACAAGATGACGGCAGTGCATTTCCGTTAGCGATGGTTCTAGATTCTTATTTCTGAGCCTCGGTCTACCAATGAAACGGAAACCAAATATCCAAATTCGATGGAGCTTTTGAGAGAGTGCGGAGGTTTGAAAGGGTGTCCTTCAGAGGGGCTTTGTGGTTGTTATGGTGGATATCTGTAGTCAAATATGTAGCGGCACAGGGGTAAGGTTGACCGCAGGTCATGCGTGTGAAGTAGTCATTGCTGGGAGGTTGGGTGGAGGGAGGAAGGTAATGAAGATGTCAAAAATGGTTCAGGATACTTTGAGGGTGAACCCAATTTTGACTTGAGAATGCCTAGCAATACCCATATACTAGATGCCCGAAACGAAATTTCTCGAGACCTCCTAGCTCATCCATTGTCTTGGCTCGCCCACAACGACTTGTTCAAAACATAGAAAATTTCGCGCGCTTTCGTTTGCACCGGCGACACGGAGATCGGGCATGAACTCGACTCGAGAGCGATGGATGTAGATCAAAGGGGTGAAGCGATAGGGTTGATGCTTCTGTGTAGAGATGCGACGAACATTGGAATCGTCAAGCTTTGGATATTCTAGGTTCAAATTAGCAGAAGGATTTCCTCGATGGATCGATAAGTTTTCTCCGCAAAGCAAGAAAATGTAGAGGACGGCGCATCGGGGCGCGTAGCTTTCGGTGCCTCCCTTTAGTAGAGGGAAGTGATTAGGCTTTTCAGGTGTCAATATTCTCAGAACACGGGACAAGTTTCTAGGCTCAGCCATGATCTCTCGCCAAGATCTGGACACAAGTAATTGTTGCGGCTTCTCTGGAATAATAATGGCACTGTGCCTGTGAAACCTGGTTTACTATTCCATACTCGAAAAGATTCTTTCGATTTCCTAGTAACTATACACAAGATTAGCGCTCATCACGTAAGTGGATTCGGATCACTTCATGTCTAGTACAGAAGTGGAATCGTCCGCGAACAACCGTATTGAATTTTACGGATAGAGAAATCGCACATCATGGCGCACCGGGTTGGCGGAAACCCCAATTTTCCAAAGGATTTCGGCTCCACTTGTTATCCGTCCTTCAGCTTGAGCTCAACATTCATGTACTACCGGCATTGCATGGCCACACCTATATCGCGCACAGCCTAGAATGTTTCCATACTGGCTCAAGTCAATCTCCAGTGCAAACGGTCTGACATACCTACTTGGTCACGAGGCAGGTAAATACAAGCGCCGAGAAACCCCCAGCCAAGAGAATCCGCCCCATTCTTCACCCACCCCCTTGTTCGTGACGCTGCAGTACATAGCCACGAGCGCCGCCAATGAGTCAAGAGCTTCCGTCCAATCTCGGGGCTACCGAACTGGATAGTCTCCACACCCCTCGCCTTCGCATCGCACCGCACCGCACCGCACCGCAGGTTTCTCCAAACGTCCCGAACATCAACAAGCCCCCTTCCCAGGCCCCATCTCGGGCCGCATGGGAATCCCATCTCATCTTTGCCAGCTCAGCTTCACCTTCCCGCGGAAGCCGGGCATCTCATCATCTCAAGACGTAATATAAGCACTTAAGAAGCACCGGAGTGGGTTTTCATGGGCGAAGGGGGGAGGGGGGCTTGTTTGAAAATCAATCCGTCATCGACAAGCCTGAAAAGGAACACCGCTCCTTTGAGCCGCCCCCAGATTCGCCACACAGGTATGAATTCTCAAAAGTTCATACTAGAGGTACCCTTTCGCAAAAGATCTGGATGGTATTGTTAAGTGCGTGCTCTCTGGATCGCAGAGTCACGATGTATCCGCAATGAGATCCTGGTCAGGCATTTCTTCAAGCGTCTAAATTCATCAACTGGAAAAATGTCTTCTGGAATCCTTTCAAGCAATGACTCCAGGAACGACTGCTGATGGCATGATGCATCCTGTAAGGTCATATTTTGAGAGGCAGAAATCCCGCTTGTGAGCGTGGCCATGCCGAGTAGTTCCCGAAGAAAGAATTTCGGGAGGGAAACTTTTGAATAATGGTAGAAAGCTTGGTCGGCTACTCTCACTATTGAGAAGCTTTGTTGCGCATCACGTCACGCATGCCACACCTCGAAATCCACCCTCACATCCTCACGCAAGCACCCATCGTGCACGCAATTTTGCTAAGCGAAAAGAATGAAAATCCCTCTGGCTGTACATTGTCAAGTTGTACACGGAGATCGGGATTACTGGGTCCGGATGCTTGAGCAAGTGACGACATCTTCCGATGGCCAGCGCAGAAGGATCCATCTCATGTTCGTGAATACCCACCGGACTGTCAAAACAAAATCAAGCCTTGGTGGGTAGGTACTGTCAGGGCGGAAGCGGTGCGTCCATTCCCTCAGGAGAAAAACGCTGTGTAACTTTCCTAATAGGTAAGTATGTATCGGCCCAAACACCTAACACAGCACTACTGTGGTGGCCTGTACCCTGATGCAATTCGAAAGCTACCGATAATTACTTGATCTGCTGCTAGTAAACCACTGTTCACTGATCGCATCCCTTCCAAGATATCAACTCACACTTTCACAATACTAAGCCTACCCTGTCCTGTATTGTCTAATGACCTCCCTTTTTACTGACAAGGTGCTTATTTTAGGTTCCAAGGTAGGTTAGTCGAATCGGAAGCGAAGCGCCTGGCCCAGCTTTGGATCGGATCCATGGCTGGCAACCCCCGACAGAAAGACGAACTACCAGTACAGGTAAAACCTGATACAGCAAGCTATGAGAGTGCATTTGCAAGGTGGATTGAGTATATCCCACAGGTTAGTTAGTTTTACCAATCATTCAGAAAATTACCCGTAGTATATTTGTTGGTGAAATTGTGCAAGCGATCCGTTGAGGAACAAGGCTCTGTTCTTTCTCGTCGTTCGCGATAGATCAGGATCGCGTGAGTAAGAGAAAGAGATGCCATCCAACAGCAGAGGCGGTCACGGTATTGGAGGCGCATGCAAATGTACGCTGCTGCATCACCACTCGCGTGTTCGGATCCCGCTGTCTCATGTTGGTCCCCATAGCCAATATATCTGCGGCCCACCTCTTAAATCTGTCTGTTCTGGTTAGTCACTTGCGGCATCTCTTCATGAGAGGAGCCCATGAGGGGATTGTATCCACAGTGGCGTGTTCGTTGTTGCCAGCTCTGCTCTCATCCAAGGAATGCGATGTGTTATTTTCCTACGCAACCTATCTCTTGGTATGCTGTTCACACACACTTGAAAGTGTTTGTGGCTGCCTGCTCGGAGTTCTTTCGAAAGCAACGTCCGAATCCATGCGATTGGGGCCGTGTTTTGGGTGAAAGCTTTGAAATACAGACCGGTAGGTAATCACAAAAGATTCAATCCAGACGCAGATGCACGGAATGGGCCGGCCGCTTCAGGAACCCTGCAAGTAGAGCCGGCTTGAACTACGAAAGATAGGTCGTGGCACTTTGATCCCAGTTTCAAGGTTATCTATTGCACCAACGAGCGATATCAGAACAATTTTACAGCGTCACAAAAAATGAGAATCGGGTTCATGAGCACATTTTTGAATTTGAGAAAAAACAGAGCTAGTAGAAATCAGCTGGTATCATGGACCGGGTAACAACCTGACAAAATCGACAATATTTGTAGCTTTTCATAGCCCAAAGCATAAACATTCTCTCGTTAGAGACTGGGTCCAGCTGTATGCCGCGAGGCAAATCCGTATCTTATTTTGTTCCTTGCCGTGATGGTGACCTAGCTGTTCCTCTGCCACCGCGTTTGAACAATGTCACTTGCAGACAACAGAAGCAAAATTAAAAACTGAAGGGTGAGAAGGGAAGAAAGGAATACTAAAACGCCTCATAAGCATGAGAGTAGGGGGTATATGTGCTGTGCGGTGTCTGTTGCCAAACTAGAATGCTATCTACACCACCCGCATGTGGAATGCGTCCCTCTGTTGGTCCGATTCTGATGCAATGCCAATATAACTGTAAACTGTTCGCCCCGCGGTGCGAACATGGCAAGTCGACTCTAAATCAAATCCGCTCGAGTTCAAAAAATCGGGGGAGGGTGGAAGTGTGGGGACAATAAGACCCCGACAAATGAACGGTCGATCGGTTAGAACGAGATTGGAACGAGATTGCTCGACTGCCCAGCAGTAGAGATGTAATCAATCAGTACGCGGTAAGAAGTGATTAAAACCCGAGATGCCTAGGTGTGGTTGGATTCGGTGGTCTTGTCTATTTGGCTCGCCGATTCAACCTACCCAGCATGCCCTTGTCGATGTCGTTTCCTGGACTAGGCCGTGCCTCGGGACCAGAATCCATGATATTGCCCAAGCTCATGACGGAACTAGCCGAGGCACCGCTGGTTGGTGGCCCCGAGGGACTGCCCCTGGGGGGAGGGGTTTGATTGTCGTATGTTATTGTTGATGCTGTTGTCATTGTCGTTGTAGCATTTGGCTGGGTGGCGGGCTGTACCTGTGCGGGAAGAGTGTGATAATGTGCAAGGTGACTTGGACTACTACTTGAAGGGGACCGTCGTTGAGGGTTATTATCGTCGGGGAAAGTACTTGGGGGAGGAAGGCGCATTCCGTGCTCGTCTTCGGGCGGCCTTCGTCGTCTTCTTCCCGTTTCACTCCGGTCGTCGGAGAAGGAATTGAAGGAACCAGTAGGGGATGGCAACGGCTGCTCATACTGAGGAGTGGAGACTGGTGGGCCTTGTGCAGGATACGATGCAGTAACGGGCGATCCGGCGGAAGGAGCGACCAGAGGTTGACCGTATGATCCGTACAATGGCGTGTTCGGGGGAATGACGCCATTAAGTGCTGATACCGGCACGAACGCCGTGGAGCCAGATGAGGACACAGGCTGGAAAATGCATTCTTGATTCATCTTGATACAATTCGTGCATTTCCCCCCCGGTGAATTTTGGTATCCGCTACAACGGATCTGTCATACCAAAGAGCAAGTAGAAGTCAGCTTAGTTATATCTCTTAGGTTTGTTTTATTTCACTGTATGATTGAATGTTTCCATTCACATTAGTGTTGCAGCTGTCTGGCCCATTTTTTTTTCATTGAATTCTTTTTCTTTCGTTTTAAACCAAAGAAAGAAAAACAGAAATAGTTTCAGTCCAAGGAGAAATAAATAAACTCGACAACAAACTAACCTTTCGTCTCCGGCAATAGCGACAAGCAATCGAGGTCCTCTGGCGTGGTGCTGATTGTTGTATGACGTGTCCTGTGGGACCTGCTCGTCCATACTCGGCAGGATAAGGTGCTGGCGGACCACGATCAGGTCGATATGCGAACTCATAGGGACTCGGGGGATATTGCGCTGGTCGTGCGGTTGAATAATAAGGTGCCGCCCTGTGGTCCTGTCCATAGGCTGCTCTTCCATCACCAGCGCCACCACTCTGAGCCTGAACTGCTGGCAAATATTGCTGCTGCTGCTGTGGATGTTGGTGGTGATGCTGCTGCGGTTGTTGCTGATGATGTTGCTGTTGCTGGTGTTGTTGTTGTTGCTGCTGCTGCTGCTGATGTTGATGTTGATTAAGCTGAGGATAAGCTGTTGGAGCACCACCAGGAGCTGGATAGCTGCTGCTACTTCCGTTTTGCGGGTTTTGTGTACCACTCAATGGCGACACATATCCATTTGTTGTTGGCGGGGCCGGCGACATACCATAAGCGGTTGTCGGCGACGCATGAGGATCCCATGGTCTCGGTATTTGAGGCCGATAAACGGTTGCTGGTCCTGCCCCTCCTCCATGCTGATCCTGGATCGCCGGAAGAGTCATGGCGCCTGCTACTGTCGCTGATGCTGCCTCCATCTGAGACTGAGGTCGTGAATGTGGATGATAAGGGATCGATCGTCGGTCGTCCTCTTCTCCAGGCGGTAGAGGATATTGTGAATCGTCGGCTTGCTCAAGTCTAGGCGGTGGTCCTCTATTGCGATGGTCTTCAGCCATACTACGCAATTCGGCGCTCTGCAGCGCGAGCCTCCCGCTTCGATTCTTTCCCCTTACTGCGCTGCACTGCTATGAAAAAACGCGCGCTGATCTATCAAATTTCGTCACCACGTTTTTGGAGGAAGCTTGAGTGTGCACGTTCGCTACCATATGCTACCATGACAGCTTTACAGACTTATATCGATGTGGAAATAACAGTGCGCGCCTCCAAGGATATGGGTTTGGGTGGCCTCGAGCTGATCGTCGTCCGCAAAGTCAGAGAGATGGAGTGATGTGGCAGCAAGCAGAAGAAATGAGTAAAGCGCTCAGAATGAGACGGGCAAGCCTAAATGTCGGGTAGACCTGTTTAAATGTCTACAAGTGCAATAAATATTGAGAAAAATGTCCATCAAGGGTTGTGATCCCGCTTGTCATGCAGCATGACCACAAAGGACAAGGCAGCGAGGATGAAAAAGGGAGCTAGATTTCAGCGTGGCGGGAGTGAGCGAGTACAAGTACCAGGAATGCTGCTGGGCCGAGTGGAGTGGCGCGGGGCCAACCGTCGAACAGCGAACGGGGCACAACCCAAAGAGTTACGGGGAAGTCCTGAGCTTAAAAAAGTCACCTCCTACTGCGGGATCTTCCTTGGGGCCTGACGCACGGAAAAAACGGGCCCTTAAAGCAGAAGTGTCAGTGCACGCAGCGCACCGGGAGCCAACGGGAGGCGGTTAATACTCGACGGGGCGCGGCCTATACCGGACAGACAAGGGGATCGCGCGGCGATCCCACGCGAAAAAAACACCACGCGACTGCATGTACAAACACAGTCGAGTTCAAGCAGCAAACACCGCTGGAGCAGTCAGTCTCTTTCATGGGACCAGTAGCCTGGCATCCTGCAAAGATTTTTCATTTACTTCGTACTGATAGTGGTGAGTGTCAACTCGACAACAGTACTGCCGTAGACGCCGTAGCGAGGGAGCGGAAACATCCGGATTGAGAGAAAAGGATGGGAGCTGGTGTGTTGAAATAACAGCAGACCGGATGGCATCAATCAATAAAAGCTCGTCGCTGCTGCTATTGAGGACAGTGACAATGTCGCCGTCAGCTACAACATGACAGTAAATCCATTGATTATTTATTGATGAGTTATGGCTACTGTGTAGGTGGTGAGAAGGGCGGTGGCGGTAAAAGCCCAAAATTTGGCAGTAGTGAAGCAGCGTGACAAACTGCGGACATGAGGTGGGATCAGATAGCCAGGAACTTGGAAGTGAACTCAATGTATTCTTGAATCTCAAACAAGTCAAGCTACAGTAAGTGTAAGTACCGCAGTGTACCACGTTCGCCGCGGCCGCTACCGGAACAGATGGGAGGGGTCAGCAATGGTATCCAAAATGGTAGCGCCCTGAAAAACCACAACCATATGATACGAAGTACTCCGCACGTATCCTGCTCACAAATCAAGACGCGACCGTGGTTACCACAAAAACGTCGCGAACTTACACTCCCATCCGGGTTCGGACAGGATCGAATTGCAGATATATGTTTATTGACGCCGTTGTACCTGAAAGATCCCAAGGTCACGCGGAGAACAGTCCTGTGTTTAGTGTCGTGCCAGATCGTCGATCTGCTCAAAGCTAGCAAGATACCGGCCTGCGGACCGGCACGCGCTCCAGATACAGAATTAATTGTGTGGGTGTCGGTCCAGCATCATTGACAGTGTGCCAGTACTGAGAAGGTACTCCAGTTGCGGCCCTCCGTATCGACCCGATCCGAGCAGCAAGTACCGGGAACTTCGGGATAACTTTCTGTGAATTCGCCGGCTAGTTGCGCATAGAATTCGGGTTCAACAGAGACAAGTCGTGTCAGATATCGGGAGGCCCAGCCCGAGGGTGTGTGAGTACAGCAGGCATACTGTAGGGAAGGATAAAAAACGCCTGTCAGCTTGTGCCCTTCCCCAAGTCGAGTGTTCCGTGCGGGAAGGACCAGGAGTAGACCTTGTCAAAGCGCCTTCTGTAGGGGGGCTTGTACCTCCCCGTTCTTAATCCCGGCTGGTCAAGCAGGAGACTCAGGTCGCAGGACGGGCCGCAGTCTGGGGGCGCCAATGATTCGACCGCCACTGTCCCGCTGGTCGAGGCCCAAGAAGGGTATCGTAATAAGTTAACACTCACTTGCGGAGTACCAGTGCTGCATTGTTCACGATGCAGTCGCGGTCACTTGATTACCGTCATGCCAAGTTTCAATCGCTTCTGTGTTGCACGCTCTCGGCAACCTAGACATCTGCACCAACTGCTCCTGTGCAAAGAGCCAGAGTTCTTTGACGAATCGAGGTTGTAACAGCGGCAATTTGATTACCAGTAGAACGCTGTCTCACTCCAATACGTGCTTCCAAGATTCGTTCATACGAGTACTGCTAACAGGTACTCTCACGAAGAGTTAACGAGATGAGTCCGTGTTGCAGCGGTCACTGATCAAGTCGCACAAATGCACAAATCGGTTTCCAACTGACAGTGACAGTGACAGACTCGCCGCCTCTAGAGTGCGTTGCATGGAATTATTCAAATCGCAACCCCCGCCTCGAATCTCTTTGGGGCTGATTTGCATCTCGGATATTCAGAACGTCCTAGGGTGGAATCTTTCAACTTAGTACCTGAAATAATTCTAGGGCACGATAAGCTCAACAGCATATCTAATAGCTTGCGCAACTCGAGTCGAAATGATTCCTTTTCACAAGCAACGATAAACGCTACGCACTTGTAAGCATCATATTAACAAATTGTCCTTACGTCAATTCCTGCCCGAACCAACATCGAGTCCCGTGGTTGATGTCAGCGAGGACGACTGGGCTGAACCGAAGAGGTTGGTGAAGGAGATGAAAAGACTGACAGTGTAAGGCAGGTCATGGTGTCAAAATACAGTGTCGGTATTCCGTGGCAATGGTCGAACGACTGGAATGTTGGTAGAAAACAGTCGACCGCTTTAATGGCGAAAAAAACACTTAACACTGATATGTTATGAATCTTTGATCTCCATGACTAGCTGGCGATGGGAAAAAGGTAGGTTATAAAGCCTATTTAAAGATGAATTTATGCATCGATGAGAGAATCTCGCTCGCCGCCCCCCCCCCCTTCAATAACAACAACAACAACAAAATTGTTAGCTCGCCAGGTTTTGCACTACAAGCAGAAATAGCACCAAGTTTCTGGATTTTCTACCAGCACGAAGTAGCTGGGGTGGAAACCTGGGCACGTGAGGTCTGCGATCTGCGCTTTCAGTCCGTGCCCTGTTTCGCTGCCGGCACAGTAGACGCAAGAAGCAAAATTAGGGTTGTTGGTTTGTTCCACATGTATTCGAAGAGACGAGGATTGTGGGAGTGAGAATAGCGGCATACTATGTAGTACCCGTATTCTTCAACCTTCTCGGTACCGGCTTCAATCTAAATGAAGGAGGGGGTCTATGTGTACATTGTCATGTAGACGACAAAAAAAGTGCTTGAGGTCAAGGGCTGGATCATACTCGGCCTACCCGAAACACTTTGAACTTGTATTTACAAGTGTTTGTTGAACAGCCCACAACCAGATACACTCTCAGTCGACTGCTCTATCAGTTCCAGGTAGCTCGGATGAGCCAAGCACCGTATTCGGAAGACCACACGAAGGAAATGATTGGCGACCGCCGACAACTTTCATAGATTTACACCCGAAATAGTTAGAGTCATTAGGTAGTAGCTTGATGGCTACCCACGTCCAGCTGCTGGATGAAGGGGCTGTCAACTTTAGCACACAAACGGCAAAGTGTGGACGCATGCAGCCCGCACTGGAGCGAAGAGGCATTCTACCACGCAACGCAGATTCATCTGTTCTATGTACAGAATGCTACCATACAATTACCGGTATGGGCTTGACAGAAAACACTCCAATTTCATCAACTTTGAGATTCTGCGATTTCTTAAAATCTCCAGTTTGAACGGGTGGGTATCCCCTACCACTACCCCGGCTCCTCTCGGAGGTATGCACGGCTTCGATCATCGTTCTTGGCCAGCATTACCTGTACGCCGAAATTCATGTCACATTCGAGATTTTTATCAATCGCTCCCAGGCTTTGACAATATCAGTGCCAGCACTATTATCGAGTCGTCAGCGAGGATCGAAGAGACATTTATTCGACTTGTAGTTACTCATTCATACAGTACCCGTAAGGTATGCTAGCTGGAGGTGGAGGTGCAGTACCGGTAGGTACCTCAGGGATGAATGACAAGGAAACAAGAGTTTAAAATTGCCGACAGAGAGGGACAGAAAAGCAAGGAGTGCCAGACTGTCGGGACGGGTGAGGAGGTACTTCAGTACGGCAATTGGGCAGGTGTTGTTTTACCGTAGATATGCATGAGGCTGGCTGAAAGTGAAGATGAGCCCGCTGAAAAAATTCTTTCCATGATGTGGGTCTCACCGTGGAAACTTCACACAGTAAGGAGGACAATGCTGGTAATTACTGGTAGTTACCTACTGGCAAGACATCATCACAATTCTGATGCTTCACCATCAATTTGTTTTAACGAGATCACATGTGGCTAGAAGAGATATGAGCTAGACTTGACATGTGGCTATTACAATTGCAAACGGCATGGACAGACAGTTGAAATCTTCTGCAGTGAGGATGATCTCGTGTTAAGCTTGATACTCTCGGCGTCATTTCGTTCTTCCATTCGACTTTCTGCAGTCATGGTCGGTGCAGGCCCTAAACGCATTCGCGTTGATATTGTGTCAGTCTGGTAAAAACGAAATCAATACTCAAAAAAAGAGATCCGTGCGACAATACCTTGCCCGCCGGACAAGATGGCCCGCGTTTTATTGTAAACTGAGGCTGCTATCTGACCCATTGCGAACAGCTACCAGGAGGAACCCTATTTATTCATCGCAGGAATGTTGTATGTGATCCAGGACGGAGTAATTGATCCAATTCGCAATACTAATGACATGAGTCTTGCAACAAACGAGCCTTTCCTTCTCTTGACTCTGGGCTTCTCCTTCCCTCGCATGAAGACTCCAACACAGATTCAACCATAATCTCGTCTCACGCATTGCTTTAATAACTCCTAAATACGACTCCGCCCCATATGCGCGAGATAGCCAGCCCAACACAAATTTGAGTCCATATACACCGGTATCACTCGCTTCAACGGAAACACTTTACTCGTCTGCCGGTTCAGTACATCTGTAGACGAATCAAAAAGCAAGTACACTGAATGAGTACATCAGCAAAGTATGCCAGTCGAAGCGAGTAGCCCGGCTAAATCCCACGCCTATAGATCCTCTGAAAGGCACAAAACGGCACATTATTATTCAGTATTTGGTCACGAAACCTTGTAGCCTGCATGCTCGCGGAAGGTAATCTCGTAGGGGAAGCGCCAGTCCGAGCCTACTATGACCTTTGCACTTCAGACAGGAAAAGAGCCTGACAGCGGCTACTTGAGGTTGTAAGCTTACCAACCTTGATCTATATGCCATCAAATGCTGCCAAATAAACGCGGAGTGCCATAGCCACTATCCATCAGACTACGACTTAAAGTCATTGTTATCTTTGGTTGTCCCAAGGTAATTGTATTTTATTTTTAAACAGGCCTGGAATCTGAAGTGTTCATATAGGACAAGATCGCCTGGTATAGCTTTGCGACAAGTATCTAGTCGAGAGTGTCATGTTGAGAAAACACGGCCAGACGCTGCCATCCTAACTTTATGTACACGATTACTGAGTTTACTTCCGAAAACTAGCAGCGGACACTGAATAACAATTGCATTAGATCTATCAGAATAGTATGGTTTTTTCTCATGTCGTTTTAGGCGAAGGGGGGGGGGGGGGATTCAAAGTTTCTATTTCTCTAAAATACACCCAACTACTATGACCTAACTTAGACGCGGAAACCGGGTTAGATTTGACTTCACTGTAAGACCCGAGGTTTCAAGAAGCTGGGGCCGGTAAAAATATTACAAATAAGTTTCGCATGTTTGTTTTGAAGTTAAACACTAATAGGCGATGCATATAGTATACAGTTCTGTGCAGCACATGAGCAATCTGAGGGCCACGGGCTCGCTTGAGGAAATGACACCGACAAGCAATCTGGTTTAGAGAACCACCAGCATAGGAGAATTCATAAGGCCTTTGATGCCCTTGCCAGTTTCATGTAGTTCACACTTAATTTGGATCCATTCTTTCACACTTTGACCAAAGCCAGCGTCATCGGCAACATCCTCTCATTTGTGTGCAACCAACCTCGCTTGCAGCAGGTTTTCTTATTTCAATTTTCACGGAGAGTCTTAGCCATCACTTGCGGAACTGATCCTACTCTAATCAAAGTTCCTGAGGGTTAACCCCAGGTTCCGCCAGATGCAGCGAGAATGCGGTGTGAGGTGGAAATATGGAAAACTACCAAACTTGCGGGTAATTGCTACTGATTAGCCCAAAATGAGGTTGACCCTCAGGGAGCTAGATACGAATAGTACTGGTCTCTTTGGTAGCAGTGTGCTGTGCGCTCTCTACGCGTGTCCATGATACGAATGAGCGACAAGCTTTGAAAGTGTACTGCTCATCACCAAAAGCAACTAACCCCCCAAGTTCGATTCTGAAGTTGTGTACCGGAAGGTTGACCCGGCAAAGCTGTTGGGCGGATTGGGATGGCAGGTTACTGTCTACTTGTGGCTATTCTATCTTGGCTTGTGACGTACAGTATGTACCTATTTGTGCACAATTTCTTTACTACCATGTCGAGTTTTTTTTTTTGCATCATGATCAGGCTCGAGAGGTCACTTGCGATGCGCGTGCTTCTCACCAGGATTATACAGCCTACAGGCGCTGCACCGGTGAGGATGTTGCTCGTGGCAATCCTGAACAGGAGAGATTTTCTACAATTCCACAGGCAGCGGTCAGACGGCTTTACCCATGGGGACATGGTTCTCGAGCCCGCATGTTTGTCTTGTGCGGCCCGCCATCCTAGCTATCGGGTTTGCCCGTCCCCGCCCGTCCGTCCGCCCGTCCATATTTCTGGGGTGCAGCCCGGTCAAACGTCAGATGCGCCAAGAAGGTTTAGCGCATGGTCCTACCCGCCCCCAACGCCACAAAACGGTTTGCTTCTTGTACCTACACTGAGCGATGCACTTATTGGGGTATCCTACCGGACGCTTGAATCAGGTGTCTTTGTCCACTGACGGCGCTTACGACCAACCATTCTGGCATTCTGGGCTGTACTCTCATGGATCTGCAAGTACCATGTCCACTGATGGACGATTACTGTCTTTCCGTTCGCTGAGATCGAACAGCAGGTCAGCAGTGCCCAGAACAGGCGCGATCAAACAGGCAAATCGGGGGAATGTAAGGTCCCGCAAATGCATGCGAAGAGCCAGTCTCGGTATCATACAGAGTCATCCAAGGGGTGTTTTACTTTGTGTCAGGGATGATTATCTTTGCCAGGGTGGGAAGCGACGATATGATTCTGTGTCATACGGAAGAATGTCAAATGCAGTCAAGTGTTGCAACTGGAGGCTTGATTCACACCAAACCATGTTGCCATGTCGTATCACCATGGCATCCTCATTAACATTGCATTGTTGGTCAAGGACGGCCGTTTTGGGTCTGAGGCTGAACCAATACAATTTGGCACATCCACACACAGTAGTCAATCATGACTATTGAATACCTATCTGACGGGGAATAGGGGAGTACCGGCATCATATTATCCTGATTCACCGTAGTGCACCACTACTTTCCGACTGGCAGCAGCGATGGCAATGCGCATACTGACAGAGGAGGTAAATAGTCGGCCTAAAGTGGCTGCTGTATGTCGCGGACATACTGCTATACCGGTCATACGTAGCTCATTAATCGCGCGTCGATAGTATCGCAAGGTGGACGCAAGCGAGTCTACTTAACCGATCATCAGACCATTCGGCCGATGATGACCCAGTCCCAGCCGGCAAGTTGGTCGCACAACCGTCTTGAGGCTTTGAACAGTGAGCCGCTACCTCTTGCATCTTCGGGCGGCGACATCACTGCTGACGGTTAGGGTTTGTGACTTCTGGTAGCCATGGTGTACTGGTACGAAAGGGAGGAGTTCCCAATCTGTGTAGCGACTTGCCTGCTGCTTTGTATTGCTAGTGATCAGTCCTGCAGCAGATGCTGGTGGAAGAGGCGGGCCAACCACTCTTCGTCAATATCCTTAGGCCATATCTCTACCTTCCATCCCCCCTGTTTGCCCTCCTTGATTCCTGAAAGTCTAATTCGCAGCGTCGCAAGCAGTTATGATCGCGAGCAGCCAACGGGAAGCTGCACCGGTGCTGCCACGCGAGGCTTACATGCGGCCTCAGTCGGTTTGCGTAACAATCGGTGTTGACTTAACAGTGCACCTGAAATCAGATATTTCATTTATGTCAATCACGACTGCATGGATACCTCTGACCAGGAAATACCTTGACGGGTTGCTTCTTGCTTGACTATGTTTTCCTGATCATTGTCACAAACTTACTGCCGCACCGGGAATACTACTTTACTATCTGCCTCTACCCCAGGTAGTGATTGAATATCCGAACAGGGTATGTTAGGAAAGAGACTTTGTCTTCCCTGTCAAAGGTAGTCATAGCTTCTCACAAGAAATATGATCACGATCGATTTCCACCAGCTAACCACAGGTTGAGTTCAATTTGGTTCCGACTGATGATTCGTTTCCACTGATGAATCTAGGACCTAGGGGAAACGGGGCTAAACAGAAGCAACGATGGCTGCGCAGCTTCTCAAAATATGTGGAATTCGGTTTGCACTGCACTGTGGTAAGCACTGATAATCACGCCAGACGTTGTTTCGTGGGACTGAAAGGATGAGGACTTTTGCATTCGTCAAACTAGGAGTTACAGGGCAGGTCCACCTGTCGCGTAGCTGCATAGTTGCTGCATAACCTTTTGACTGGGCGGTGATGGTGCGTTGCGGAAGTTGTGCGCTGATATCATAGGAAGTGCGATACCTGGTCGCGATGTTGCTGTTGCTCAGCAAAACCCTTATGTTTGCAACGCATCCCTTCGCCTCCCTTCGCCCTATTATTTAATCAATAACCATACATTTTATCTGATGAACAAGGGATTTTATACTCAATACTGACTATAAAAAACGCCAGTTGGACAAATCGTACGATGACTTCAGTCGTGGTGTTTCAGGGAGAGGGGAGGGTGGCTACCTTAACACAGCTCGGCTAAATCGGTTAGCTTGTCCAGTGATACCTATCAGTAGGCACCCAACTCGCACCTCGTTATTACTGCGCCTAGAAACCATTCAACTGCATCCTCTGTATTGGGACTAGGGCTCTGGTGCCCTCGTGACGGGATGCCAACCCATTAAAAGAATCTTCAAGACAACAAACAAGTCATCAACTCATGATGCTGCATTGCGTGGCTGCATTCGCATCGGTGAGGGCCGTCTACCGTACCACCGGTAGTTGTCCAACTCCCAATCTTCTGCCTGTCTGCGCAGTCACTCTTGAAGCTTGGTGTTAACTTCCAAGACCATGTTTCTCTGTTAGTACTTCCTTTTCGTAGCATTTATTCACTATTTTGCTAACCAGGCAGCAATGATCATTTTTGTAGGGGTGGTAACGGCACCGTCATACAGCTCTCCATGTAAATCCTTCTGCCGAACCCCTGCTCCAACGGGTGTGCTCCCACTAAGATACTTGTGCGGCAGTCTTGCATACCGATACGAGTACGCACACTAACGGAATCGATGGTAGGCGCCAAACATACATCCTTGGAGGAGTTTGCTGCATGTGGAATTTTATCAGCATAAACTGGTGTAAAGGTCTTCCCCATGTGTACTGTATGAGAAGCCTTCCGTTGGTTAATGGGTGTCTCTTCCTTTTCATGGTCGGTTTTCCTTCTCCCGGTTTGAGGTACTTCTGTAGTGATATGATCAGGCAGGACCCGGGCTATAGAGCATAACAGCACCACTATAGTGCCGATGGGTATCAAAGAGTCAGAGTGTAGTCATCATGGACTACGATACATAGACTGTATGTAGTACAAGCACCATATGTCCCTTGCAAACAATGATTCTCAGGTCCTTGGAATACCGCTTTATGTCGTTGGCCAAGTGGACCATCGACAAAATTTGGTGTGGCTGATCAGTCCCCCGGGTCATTGTGAGCAGAAAGATAAGCATCGTGCCGGCAAATTCAGTGGCGGCCCCTATACTGTCCTTACCCAGACTGGTACAGAGTTAGAGTTGCTCGAGGTGCCTTTCCAACCAAGGAGTAGACCCGACAACTACAAAAATCCTAACACAACAGACAGGTACCACCTATCCACTAAATTGCTGTTTTAATAGCGTAAAGCTTGAAATCGCAGGAATTCAATCCAGGTTGATACCAACCCTCTATTTTCCTCAAAGCCAGATCAGTCACTAGAATATTCTAATCATTCTGCAGGATCACTCCTCTACATCTCCTTCCGCAGTAGGGGTAGGGAGCAAAAGCTTCATGATGCGGTCTCTTTTGTCCGCTCATCTCCTTGGCTCGCTTGGATGGCAAAGCGTGCGATGCAACTGCAACGGAGCCTTTGTCCTGATAGATCATACAAGAAAACGAAACGAAGTAGGGACACGCGCTCTGGTATGTGCATCTAGCTTGTAGGTTTCGCTGTGGTACTATCTCATTCGCTGCCATCCCTCCCTTAACATAGTGAGGCGAATCCTTTCCATGGTTGATTGTCGATTGTCGTTGGCAACCCAGCTGGTTTTCGGAAAGTGTAGGTTTTGATAAATGATGGCAAAGGATTCACGCCCCGAAAAACCGAGCAAGGCAGAACGCCTCTAAACCCGCCTCCCAGTCTCTAGATATAAGTCAGACACAGGGGGTTCTTACACCTATTCGTAGGAAGACGGTTGACGGCTTGGCATCATTTTAAGACTCTGGTCTGTTGGCTGAAGGCTTGGTTTGACAGAGATTCGAGCAATAAATGATTATAAATCCTTGCTCTCTCCATGTCGGAGCCGTGGCTCGTCAGAACGTAAGAGGTCTTTCTTCTTGGGCCATTTTAAGCCATGAAGAGGTTTCGACAGGGAGGATGAGAGCGTGGATGCAAGCTTTACTCCTCGCTAAACTCTGATTGGGTTCCAGAAACCATGGTGAGGGTCACGGCTTACCCGAAGCCCTGGTCCTAGAATATTCACACCGACTAGCAGACATTTGAAAAGACGAGCGATTACTATGACATTAGTCATTCAAGGCTCGGGCCAGTAGACTGGGTCCAAGGTCGACTGGAAGCGCGTGACGCTAGGCGAAACTGAGGCCAAGCGGGGAAAAGAGGCCCTTGAAATTTAAAAAAAACCGAGCTCGATTTCTCTGGTTGCACCGATCGTTTCGTTCCCATGTATCTCTATAATTACGGCGCTTCCTATGTTCAAACAGCCAATTACCTTGCGAATGCTGAAATTTTTCAACATAGTCGCGTTGCGCATCATTGCCGACAAAAAGCCTTGTCTCATTCGCCCGTCGGAATTTTGCATTGCAGAGTCTTAAGCAGGACAAAACAGCCTCTAAAGACTGCGGGGGAACAAAGATCGGGAATTGAGCTGGCTGTCAATGAACTGACAGTAGATCCAACAAATTGGAGCGATCCATGGCCTACCTGCAGTACTAATGGATACGACCTTGCTAGGATTGAAGGTGGGTAGGCTTGGCTACAGGCGTCAGCTTTTGAAATGACTAGACGGTTGCTTCTGGACTCTTCCGCCTTTCACTATCGCATCGATGGTGGGATGTCTACCTGACTGGGTGCTCTTGAGTAATGACATGAATATTCGGACTTCTCTGGAACTAGAAAACAGTTGGTTTACTGTCAACCCCCGTCAAGAAAAATTGGGTCTTGAATGAGTCCCACCGCGTGCCTCTGCCTACCGGCAGACGTTGACAGCGAGGGTGAATACCCATTTGATTAAATACTCTAGCCCTTAGACCCCAGTCAACAAGCGCGACAGGTTCTCTCCGATCACAGATATGGCGCGCAGGTATCGCTTACGGGAGATCGCACAAGGTGCTGGGAAGCTGGCTTCGGGGAGGCTTTTCTTCTTTTTTTCGCTCATTTAGCTCCGGGAACAGCAAGGAAGCTCGCGTTTCGTCGTCATTTGCTAAGCTACTGGTTTTATACCGATTGATATCTGGATCGTAAAACTGGGGGCCCTTGAGTTTGAATGACCCAAGTCACCGAGAGCTTGATATCTTGCTGTGTTGAGTTAAAAGGTGCGATCCTTGATACCTGGGTGGCAAGAAAATACTAGGAAGCAGGGAAGCGTTCTTCCTGCCAAGACTCCCGCTAACCTAATGAGATTGTGCGATAACATCGTTAGACTATTCTACTGATAGCTTTGAATCGGCTTGTCGTTTCAGCTTCATGGGTTGGACCATCCTTTTTCGGGTCTGAGGTCATCGAGTAAGAAGTGATGGTTACGTTCTAGTGGACTCATAGCTCAGGAGTAGCTTAAACCCCATGTGCCGCATGATACATGGATTTCACAATGAAAACGACAAATCAGGTCCATCTAGACTTTTTGTGCGGAAAGGTCGCTGGCAGCGATATAGCAAGCGGCGTTCATATCGGATTATATGCAGATTTGCTGGCACTTTGAGGGCCTATCGAAAAAATAACAGAGCCAGCTCGTATGCCTCCAGGGAACACTGGCGCTCGCGAGGCTCCCTTGGAAGCGGGTCAGGCGACTGCCCACAGTTACGAGGCGCGGGGAAACCAGGCCTAGTGGGCAGCCACTAGCAGCTGTATGTCTGAACGCGTACGGCGGCCTGATCCGCGAAGAGATAACTACGGCTTCTCTAGGGGATGAACCTGAACCAGATCATGAAGGGGAAGATTCGTGCCAGGTCTACATTGCGCACTGCACGCTGCTGATCTAACTGATGCGCGCAGGAACACAAAGCCGAGTTTTTCCCGCTGCTGCATGGCGACGCGGCATTCTATCGTTGCCCACCCTGCAAGCCCAGGCTGTTCTGCCTTGCAGATCCGCTGGGTGTGGCTCATGGAAGGCCCTGGTACCCCAGAGTTCATAGGGGTTAGGAATTCTTGTCTCCTCGATTGTCTTCCTCTCTTGGAAGACGGGGGCTACACAAATCATCACAAATTGGCATAAGTAGCTAGCGGAAATTGATCGAATATTGGCATGGTAGGTACCGAACAGTGCCGGTATCACAGCGACTTATGCGAGATCGGCTCCAAAGTTCCCCTTGGCGACTTGCCTGGGGTGAAAATAGATAGATGGCTGAGAATGGCTTGTTGACAGACAGGCAAGGCTAGAGACGGCACAGAACCTACAGGATGCAGTGCAGCCTGCCAGGTGTGTGGATTGATCTGCAGCTGGTGGATGCCCGAGTGAAGAACATTCTATCAGACAGAACGACAGCACACAACGTGGTGGGTTAAGGCGACGACCTCACTGAAAACCCCTAAGTTGTGGTCGAGCCCGATGGACAAACATGCCTGTGAGCATAGAAAATATTGGAAGAGGGCTGGTGCTCGCTCGCCAGGTAAGTTGGGATCAGTATTAGAATTGGCGAGGAGGGCGAAATGTAGGCATATCTTGAGCTGTGTTTTATTTCCAGCACTATTGTCCTCATATGATGGTATCTCTCTAGCGCCTGTGCGACAAGCACTGCGTCCACAAAATTATGAATAATTCACATCGGGATATCCGGATTTAACTACGGGTTCAAGCAAAGTAACTTAATGTTGAATTTAGGATGCTACTGAATAACTAGCTGGTATGTAGATTATGGGTCAAGTGTAAGACGAGTTGGACTCCCACATTACGATCGTAATTACTGTGTACCAAGAACAGAGGCGAAAGGGAAGGTGATTGATTCCAAAACTCGTTCATGCCCAAGCCTAAGCAATAGTAGCTCATGGTCAAATTTCGATCATCCAGTACTCTACAACAACTTACAAGGTGATCG
>JAOYMO020293101.1:0-28543 GCA_025802455.2 Iodosphaeria phyllophila | reverse complement strand
TGGCCGTGTCAATGGCCGGAACGACAAAGTGAATCGCAAAGCAGAGGAAGAAAGTGAGGAGGACGATGAGGAGAGCGTCGATCAGCATGCTACTCCCAAGCAAGCTGAGAAACAAATGGTCCGTCGAGTGCAATTGAGAAATCTTGCCAATGTACCCGCGTCTCCAACGCGACGGACAGTACCCAACATTCGCACAGTCAGTTCAACCTTGGGCAAAAGAGGCCTAGAGCTTGATTATGACGACGGTACGTTAGCTCAAATGCAATACGAAAAGTTGAAGGCACAAGACTTCGACTTTGATCCTGCCCAGGCGGAAAGTTCTTCGATGGAGGGGCCACTCCCCGATGGTCTGGCCAAGAAGCTGGAGCACTTCCGGCGTAGAGAAGCAGACACGCAGTCGGAGTTCTTCACAAGCATGCCTATCCAGGAATGGGAGGAGGCGGGCGACTGGTTTCTCGAGAGGTTCAGCGACATTATGCAGCGCCTCAAAGCGGCTCGCCGCGAGAAACGCGAAATTGTGCAGCAATTCGAGCAGGAGATCGCGGATCGTGAACAGGCGGTCAGCACCAAGACTG
The DNA here is from genome assembly GCA_025802455.2 of Iodosphaeria phyllophila. Lineage (NCBI taxonomy): Eukaryota > Fungi > Ascomycota > Sordariomycetes > Amphisphaeriales > Iodosphaeriaceae > Iodosphaeria > Iodosphaeria phyllophila. The sequence goes on along the minus strand of JAOYMO020293101.1, from coordinate 27,968 downwards.
TCAGTATCGGCCACACCTTGGACGAACTAAGGAAGGAGGGTGGCCAGATGATGAGGGACAAGATGCGTATGGTTTGATGATTGCTCGGATATCGTCTGTTGCTAGACGTTGCTGCTGAGAATGGGCACTTGCTATGTGGGCTTCATTGTCGCCGCGGGGGGGGGGGGGGGGGGGGGGGGGGCGGGGGGGGGGGGGGGGGGGCGGGGGGGGGGGCGTTGTAAGGCAGGCTGGCTCATGATGTGCTTCACGACTTTATGATGATTCGAGGAAACAATAATCTGGAATGAGCAAGGCGTACAAATGGCGTTCATGGATTTTGTACTTTTAGAGAGAGCGGTGAGAGAACCACCGCCACATTCATCACATACCAAATCTTCAGCTTCGCACATGAAATAGCGGAAACCCCTACTGGTATGGGTCGTGTTCATATGAGCAAATGTTGCTTGACGTGTCTGTCTTTCCCTACTATCAGCCTTAATTGGCGCCCCACCTTCTCATTCTCCGGGAAAACCCCATTCCTTAGTTGTTCTGTGTACAACACGTATGATGGATAATATGAATCAACGAATTTGACGACCCGCTCCGGCGACATGCCCGTCCCGCGATCCCGTATCAGCCACTCCTCCTGTTCTAGCCGCCACTCATACACATATCGCATGTTTTCCGTATCGATATGCACGAACGCATCAAACATATCTGTAATCTGGTTGTACAGCTTCAGCTTCTCGTTCACGAAAAGCAAGTCCTCTAGAGCGTGTTGTTTCAAGGGGCTCTTCACTCTCCCAGCCTCCGCCCTACTGGTTATGATCTCTCCGTTCGCAACTCCATCATCTCCAGGCGCATCCCTCCACTTCTCCTCGATTTCCTTCTCGCTCGGCGCCCGGAACCCCACGCACCAGCCTTCCAGAATGACGATCCGAGCCCCCGGGTGATCTTCCGATGCAGCGTTCAAAACCGGCCACTCCGCTTCCGGCACCCGGTCGCCCAGCCCGCCCAGAGCAGCTTTGTCGTAGCGCGGCAGGCGGGTCTCGCGACCTGCGAACACGGCTTCGAGCACGTGGGCAGCGAGCGCCACGTCGTGCGTGCCGGGCTGGCCGCGGAAATACAGGAGCTTGTTCTTGGGCATCTGCGAGGCTAGGGCGACTTGTTGGTGGCGGGGCAGGTAAAAGTCGTCGATGCTGAGGACGAGAGTGGGGAGGCTGTGCGGAGGTGAGGAGAGGGTTTGTTGGAGAGAGTTGACGAGAGTGGTCTTGCCGACGCCTTGGACGCCGTTGAGACCGACAAAGAGGGGTCGAGTGGTGGGGGCGCGGGGGAGGTGAGATAGGATGAAGGAGGTGCATAGGTCCAGTTTGGAGCTGGCCATGGTTGGAAGGTGGATGAATCGCGATGCTAGTCTTGGCATGGGATTCGAAGGGGCTAGGGGTTGTATAGCAGAAGAACAAGGTACGTTCTGCTGATAATTGCTCATTGGCGCAAGTGTCAATCGTCAAGCCTAGTAGAAATGTGGGGTGGATGGAGACTGACCACTGAGACATACACAGTAGCCGCCAATACTCATGGCGATCTGGATACCTGTGATTCAACCAATGTCATTGAGAAAGAACCAAGACAAATGCATTATGAAATCTTGTCACAGCAACAATTACTAGAAATTAAAGAAGAGGGAAAATTGCTCGGCGCAGCGGCAATCCGCAAAGACAGTACCTTCAGAGGTACCGGTAACAACGTGCTGTTCTTCGAGATGGAACAGCCTATCTGCCATAACACGACTCCAGGATGCTTCAGATAGCAACTGCGATACCAGTGATCCCTACAAGCTTTTAAAACATATGAAAGGCTGCGTGAAAACGTATTCCAAGAACTGAAGTGGTCTAGTACTCTTGTTTCTTCTTCTTAACATCGGCCGATCTACATGTGCTAACCACCAAGCCACTTAGGGGCGCTGGCACTATTTGGCTCTGCTTTTGCCCAGTTCATTCAAGCCATGTGATACTCAACACCTCGAGCACACTCGAAACCGTTTATGCGGTATTTAAATTCACACTCTAGAGCCACTGTATCTCTTCGCACCTATACTCAATGGTCCCGGAATTTAAAATCGTCGATAGAGGCAAAGACTTGAGCAGCCCTTAACCCAGTCGCTTGCTGCAGCCCGCTCAAATCAGACAATGTCGACTCAGCCACCTGAAACGTAACCTTTTGTACGTTGTTCCAGCTACTAGGCAACTCGCAGTCAACTAGACTTGCGGCCCCAATTCCGAAAGTGTTGAAGAGAACCCCACCCAGAGACTGCAGGAACAAGTCCGTCACGACGCCGGTAGTCAAGTCCGACGCGAGTTGACCCGTGATGAGATCCGTTTGGATGTCACCGGAGCTTATTAGCGCTAGAAGGGTCGACGGCGAGGCAGCCTGGTTTACGTTGAAAGAGCATAGTTTTGAAGGAGGAGAGAAAACAGTATTGGGGGCTGAGCCAAAGGGCGTGATGAGCACGCTGCCCCGCACAGCTGGTGAGGTCCCTGACATAGTCGAAAGAGAACAGCCGACGTAAACGGACAGCGGTTTGATTCCACCGGCGGATGGCATAGTATTTAAGAATGAGCTGCCATTGTTTGTGACAACAACAGCAACGCCCTGACCGTTGGGCTTGAGCGGCTGAACACCGCCGATGACACGACGAGCGGCGCGTATATTGGTCCTGGGGGCATGAAGAGGTCAGAAGCGGGTATTGTGCCATCTAATCGTAGGTCTAGATAACTTATGCCAAAGAACGATTTACCAGTTAAAACCACAGTAGCCTTAATAGACGGGCTCAGACAAGACGCCGAGGCCTGACACATTACTGGTGAGCAAAGGTAATTCGAACTGGATACGCCAACGTTGTTAGCTGTGGTTTCTAGCTCTGGTGAAGACGTTACTTAAGCACTCAGAGATAGACTAAGAACAGGTTCTGTACATCACACGTACTCAGCTTTGGTGGCCATCCACCGCTTTTCGATGGAGATGCAGAGGCGACCGCGACAAATATGACAGATGAGAATAGAACCTGCATATTCTAAGCGTGTAAATGGGCTCGAGGTGGGTCAGGTTGCGAATAGTATTAGGTTAGGAAGAATCACCTAAGAAAGAGCTGTGCGTGGCAGAACTGTTATATACGGTACTCACCTTCTCCAGGCGAGACCCTCCGAGAAACACAAAGCATAATGTCTCCGTGATACTACATTTTTGACACCAAACATGGATATCCATTTTCCTCAGGTTACGGCCGTTATCGCTCTTTTTCTTCTGTTAACCCCTTTTGTTCTTTTGGAAGCGTCCGTTGGGAAGTTATGGTATTCTTGTCTCGTCTTGCCGTAGCAGCTTTTGCCAAACGATAATCTAATTTGGTTCTCGGTTGGCAGGAAGAAACGTTGGCCACTCGAGGTCTGGTATTGCATCTTCTTGTAGTCATTCGTACCGTACACTTAATTTGAGGATGGCATCTTAAATTTTCGGAGCCCGTATATTTGAGGTGAAACCTGATCGAGACCATCAATTTTGATTTCCTTAGACAAGACCACTGGTACCGCACGGGTAGATCAAGACATCCGCAGGCGAATAAGAGTTTCTGCACTCTTCTATAGGGTATGGCATGAATATTGACACTGCCGCGCAGCTAAATTCCCAGGACATCTTAAATAGAAAATGCTCCTTAATCATTACTCAAGGATATACCTCTAAGTAGAAATATCAGGCGGAGGAATAGAGTATATCGCCACCACATGTTCGAGGGTGATGCCATAGCAGAAACAGTAGAACAGCATGCCCAAATGATATTTCGGCTTCTCGGAAAAGCTGTGGCATCATTTGCTTATAAATCTTTGAAAAAGACAACAAGCCTTTGATGCAGAGTCTTGTGAAGATTGAGGCACTTTTTGTCATGGCAAGGCATTGCTCCATTGTCAGCATCCGGGGTATCACGTGTACCAATTGGGCTCACCCGGTAAGGTGCGTACGGCACCGAGCTGTGCGTGCGAAAACGAGTCGCACAGTGCGTGGCCCATGACATGGCAAGTCAGGGGCATGTGAATGATCCCAGAATGCCGGCAGTAAGCGTGCAGCCCGAGCCGTTTCCCCAGGAGCCAGCCGATGCCGAGGCACGACATGGATCATCTCGCTCGTGGTGCATCGGTTGCGTGAGCGCGATGATGAGATGCGACACTACCCATCTCTATTGGTCCTCTTTTCAACTTTAGCCACTTTCCATGACCATCAACGATTTCCTCTCATCGATTCATCAGCTCTAGCCTTGCGTCACCGATTATTTTTCCTCGCTCCAGTGACGATTAGCAGATTTCTAACAGCGTGCTCTTTCTCATTATTCCGCAACTAGTCTTTCACAAGATGGCTGGCCAACTACGATTTGACGGTCAAGTGGTGGTTGTTACAGGTGCGGGCGGTGGATTAGGGAAAGCATATGCGACATTTTTTGGATCTCGGGGCGCTAAGGTGGTAGTCAATGACTTGGGAGGGTCCTTGAAAGGGGAGAGCAACTCAACTAAGGCGGCCGATGTGGTGGTGGAAGAGATCAAGAAGGCGGGCGGGCAGGCGGTAGCCAACTACGATAGCGTAGAAAATGGCGAAAGCATCATCGAGACAGCGATCAAGAGCTTCGGGCGCATCGACGTGCTGCTGAATAATGCTGGTATCCTCCGCGATGTCAGTTTCAAAAACATGAAGGACGATGACTGGGACCTGATTATGAAGGTTCATGTCAAGGGTGCGTACAAGTGTGCCCGCGCTGCCTGGCCCCATTTTCGCAAACAGAAGTATGGCCGTGTCATCAACACTGCCTCCGCCGCTGGACTTTTTGGAAGCTTCGGCCAGGCCAACTACTCGGCAGCCAAGCTGGCTCAGGTCGGGTTTACGGAGACTTTGGCTAAGGAAGGTGCCAAATACAATATCATTTGCAACGCCATTGCTCCCATTGCTGCCAGCAGGATGACAGAGACTGTGATGCCACCTGATGTATTGGCCGCTCTTAAGCCCGAGTGGGTTGTGCCTCTGGTGGCCGTCCTCGTGCACAAGAACAACACAGACGAGACGGGCAGCATCTTCGAAATCGGTGGCGGTCACATTGCCAAACTTCGATGGGAGAGGTCAAGCGGTTTACTGCTCAAGGCCGATGACAGTTACACGCCCGGCGCCATTTTGAAGAAGTGGGATAAGGTGATTGATTTCTCCGCCCCACAACATCCCTCGGGGCCCAATGACTTCATGACGTTGCTGGAGGAGTCCATGAAGATGGGCCCCAGCGAAAAGGCTGAGCCTCTTGACTTCAAAAACCGGGTGGTTTTGGTGACAGGAGGCGGGGCCGGCATCGGTCGTGCTTATGCCTTAGCCTTCGCCCGCCACGGCGCATCCGTTGTCGTGAACGATCTAATGAATCCTGATGACGTCGTCAACGAGATCAAGAAGATGGGCGGCAAGACCGTGGGTGTCAAGGCTTCGGCCGAGGACGGAGATACCGTGGTGAAGGGTGCTATGGACGCCTTTGGCCGAATCGACATCATCATCAACAACGCGGGAATCTTGCGAGACAAGGCCTTCGCCAATATGGACGAAAGCCTGTGGGACCCCGTTATGAATGTTCATCTCCGTGGCACATACAAAGTCACCAGGGCCGCTTGGCCCATCATGCTGAAGCAGAAGTATGGTCGTATCATCAATACCACTTCCACCAGCGGTATTTACGGCAATTTCGGCCAGGCCAATTATGCCGCAGCGAAATGTGGCATTCTTGGCTTTTCGCGGGCCATTGCCCTTGAGGGCGCTAAGCAAAATATCTACTGCAACACCATCGCACCCAACGCGGGCACGGCCATGACTGCTACCATCATGCCCGAGGAGATGGTGCAGGCCTTCAAGCCCGACTACATAGCCCCTCTGGTGTTGGCCCTCTGTAGCGACAAGGTGCCCAAGAACCCGACGGGTGGCCTATATGAGGTCGGCAGTGGCTGGTGCGGCCAGACGCGGTGGCAGCGCTCTGGCGGCGCAGGGTTCCCTATTGATGTGCCACTGAACCCCGAGGCTGTGGTTCAGAGCTGGGATAAGATTATCAACTTCGATGACGGCCGTGCCGACCACCCTACTAAAACGACTGATGCTGTCGAGAAGATCATGGCTAATATGGAGAATAAGAGTGGCGGCAAGTCCAAGGTATGAAGACATCACATCCAATGTTTCTTGTATGAGAGGCTTTTAGACTATATAAGAATCAGAATCAGAATAAGCTTTGCGAATGCAGTTTTACAAGTGGCTGTTCGAATGGGGTGTCTGTAGAATGTGTGAAATCCGCGATTTCAACCCGTGAACTTGCTTTTAACATGTTGAAATTTCTCAGTCAACCAATACCTCCGCCTCCAGTCCCGCCGACTCTAGCAATCAATATCTTTCCGCCATAGCCAAAGCTCAGAACGCCGAATCCCCCGAAACCATTTTCAGCTACCGTGAGCGTGATGCAATTCTATACAATCTCGGCGTTGGCGCAAAACGCACCGATCTCCACTACGTCTATGAAGGCCATGAGGACTTCCAGGTTCTCCCCACCTTCGGCGTCATCCCGGCCTTCGACGTAAACACGCCCTACAGCCTCGACGAATTGGTACCTAAATTCAATCCCATGATGCTGTTGCACGGCGAGCAATACCTCGAGGTCCGCAAGTGGCCCTTACCCACGGCTGCTTCAACCAAGAACTATTCCCGCTTGCTTGAGGTTGTTGATAAGGGCTCCGCTGCCGTGCTTAAAGCAGGCGTCACTACGAAACATGCCGAGTCTGGTGAAGACCTGTTTTACAACGAATCTACTGTTTTCCTCCGCGGTTGCGGTGGCTTCGGTGGACCCAAGAAACCACAGGATCGCGGTGCCGCTACGGCCGCCAATGCGCCGCCAAAAGATCAAGCGCCGGATGTCGTGGTGGAAGAGCAGACGACGGAGGAGCAGGCTTGTATTTATCGGTTGAGTGGTGATTACAAGTAAGAATAACTCTTTTTTCTCTCACTTTTTTCTTCCATCACATCAGCAACTAACTCGCCCACAGTCCTCTACACGTAGACCCCAACTTCGCCAAAATGGGAGGCTTCAAGCGACCCATCCTGCATGGCCTGTGCTTCATGGGCATTGCCGGGAAAGCCGTGTACGAGAAGTTCGGCCCTTATAAGAACATCAAGGTGCGGTTCGCGGGGACCGTGTTGCCCGGACAGACGCTCCTCACGGAGATGTGGCGCAGTGAGGGGAACAAGGTCATCTTCCAGACCCGGGTGAAGGAGACGGGCAAGTTGGCCATTTCGGGAGGTGGCGCTGAGTTGGTCGAGGGTGGGAAGCCTTTCAAGCAAATAAGTTCTTCGCAGCTCTGATGAAAGGGTATGTACAATATGGAAGAATTAGCTAAGGGCAGATATGGAGGTTTACGTGCGTGTGTATGTTTAGGGATCAAAGTTAGGTCGAACTGAAAGAGTGCGGGGAGATTCTAAGGATATGGGCTGCGCTGGGTATTCTTGAAGGCTCGAAACGAAAAGTGTGATGAATTCAAATGCTGTTATACTCGTAATGTCACATGACAGATCAGTAGTATCTGGGAACTGTCAAAGATGTGAGGTTTTGACTCCAGCAGTTAGCGTGCCGGATGCAGATAAATGATATCTCCCTAGGCTTAGTGCGGCTTCATCGCTAAGGAATTTTGCGGCGATGGATCTTACTGGTTCCTAGAGAATATGTTATCTTTGCTACCGTGTTTTATTTCACGATTTGTAGGCTTTGATGCAGGGCAGGCATATTCCTCAGTATACTGCTCATCATAGCATACTGTATTATGGGCACCACACCTACGTAAATCCCGCGCATGTTCTTACAGTGCCAATCCTCACAGCCAAACGTATGTTACATTTGCAAATGACAAGTGACAGGTTGATAATTGTAGCGCCCAAGGTGCAGCAACCATGAGACCACCTATTGGATCCATCTCCGCATCGACAGAGAGACGCATTCCGTGCATGGATGAAATGCGGGCCAATCACCCCCACCAATACGAAAGAGTGTTCAAAAGTCGTCAGGCCATAAGGGCGGCCCAACATGAGCTTCCAGCCTCGTTGATCGGCTACTACGGATGATTACAATCATCAATGCAACGATCTTACTCTTCTCTGTCTTGCACTAATATTTGGCTCCCCACTTATCGAGCTCATCACGCACAGGCCGGCTGATCGACTTTTCATACTACTAATTCTTGCGAAAACCACATCGCGGGTGGTGGACCCTTTGAGTTGAAAGCCTCGGATCTCGCCACCAACGATAAGAATAGATCAAATATGACGCGCATTGTTATCGTCGGGTACTCAAGAACGCCCCATGAACATAGTATTGAACCGATGCTAACATTGGGGTTTTTCTAATCACCAGAGCCGGTGTTGCCGGACTGACTAGCGCCCTTCTCCTGTCACAGATTAAGTCCAACGAAATCACTGTTGTTGCCAAGCACATGCCGGGTAAGAATGGAGACCTCCACTCTATGATGTATTGACGGAACGGATATTCAAGAGGGCGCAATCAACCCTCAACAACTAGCTAATTGTATTTCTTACAAGGTGACACTGATATCGAATATGCTAGCCCCTTTGCGGGCGCCAATGTTCTTCCGTTCGTTTGTCTAAGAAGTCATATTCTCGCTGCATAAGTAATTTTGTCCGATGTAGTCCCTCTTCCTAACAACAACTTGACAGTATGTCCACAAGTGCCACAAGCCGCTGGGAGCGTCGAACCTGGCCGGTCCTTAAGCGTTTGACCACTGAGGCCCCCGAAGCCGGTATTCATCTACAGAAAGTGCGGGTCTATCGTCGAGCCAAGGATATCCAGAGATTGCGCAAAGGCGGCTACGCTTTCGATGGCTTGTTCGCTGAGAACCCGTGGTATAGCAATATGTTTGACGATTTCCGAGATCTAAAACGAGATGAACTCCCTGCCGGAATGGCTTCGGGTGCCGAGTTTGGGTCTTTGTGCATTAATGTCCCTATGTATCTCACTTGGCTCTTGGGGAAGTGCCGTGCGAACGGTGTCGTTTTCAAAAGGGCTTCTTTGGGGCATATTTCCCAGGCAGCTTGGATGAGCCACACGGCATGGAGGGCCGATGCAATCGTCAATGCAACGGGTCTTTCTGCTTCCAAACTTGGTGGCGTTATGGACGGGAAAGTGATACCGGTGAGGGGCCAGCTGGTCTTGGTGAGGAACGAGGCTCCGTATATGATCACTCAGTAAGTGGATGCTTCCCCTATCCCTCTTTATAGTGATCGAGTTTCTAACATGATGGCCCAGCTCCGGAACGGACGATGCGCCTGATGAGGTGTTATATGTGATGGTGAGTACCACACCTCACCAAATTAATCAATCCAACTGAAAAAAAACACTGGAAATCTCCTTTGGAATATCCACAGCATCGTGTTCTTTGATTCCATGCTCACAATGTCTAATGTCATATATTTTTAGTCACGAGCCGCAGGTGGCGGTACCATCCTAGGCGGAACATACGAGAAAGGGCGCTGGGAAAGCCAACCTGATCCCAATCAAGCAATGAGGATCATGCGACGTGCGGTCGAGGCGATGCCCGAGCTGGCGGGCGGAAAGGGAATCAAAGGACTTGATGTCATTCGACATGCCGTTGGGCTAAGGTATTTACCCTCGTATCCCTACTATCATGTTTCTTTCAGAACACTGTTCTTTGGCTAACAAGAACCGCGTTTTCGTAGACCTCACAGAGATGGCGGCGTGCGCCTGGAGAGGGAGAAGATCGATGGGACCTGGGTTGTTCATAATTACGGCCACGGAGGCTGGGGTTATCAGGGCTCATTTGGTTGTGCAGAGAGAGTCGTCGAGTTGGTTGAAGAGATCAAGACCCGTGCAAACCTGTGATCCCAGTGGAGACGTAATGTGGCCAGGTTTGGGCTGATATGTGATAACATGAAATGTTGGGCTTTCTTCTCGGTTTTTTTGCTGGGAATCTGGATAATGAGGTCAGGGTTGCTGTTTCGAAGAGCGGTAGTTTCTACTTAGACTCACTTTTGGCATCATTTCCTAGCATATGTATACTGTCTGACCTACTCATGAAGAAAACGACTGTTCATGGTCACTCGCGGCTCTGTGATGGGGAGCTTTATTTGAAACTTGAGCCGAATATGTCAGTCCATGACACAGCTTCACATGAATGATTGCTCGAAAAAATGTGTCACACCAATACGTAGTGGGTGGTCCACTCCCGTACCATATGGTTTTGGATGTCTCGATCATGGTTATGGCCTCTGTAGTCTTACTGACCTCAGTAGCTAAAGAAGATGCCATATTTGGTTTGATCAAGAATGCAAGGCTCTAATTACTCTAAGAAGACTCTATGAACGACCTTTGCTAACTTCTCAATGCCCTCCTAGTCTTCACTTTCTGATTCTGAAGGTGGCATTTTGCCCACATTGGGATCTTCATCCTCTTCAGAGTCATGACCTTGTGGTTTAACAAACTCCTCCGGCCTGCAAATATCACGGGTAGCTGGTTAGTGGTCGTGGACACATGCACCAACAAGGTATTTCCTTGGCTGTTTAATTCGCGGGCATAACTGTACTCACCAGTACTTTTGTTTGCGCCAGACCTTCTCCTCCCGAACTACGTTGACAATTTGGCCCTCTGTCCGCCCTTTGATCTCCTTGGCTGGTGTCAACTCAACCAATACATAACCACCGCGCTTAATCCAAATGGTGTTCCGAAACTGATCTGCGAGCTCCGCTAGCACGGTAGATGTGACATTACCCGTTTGGCGTGTCGCATTTTTTCCGGGTAGCGCGCAACGATATAGGTTGTTGCCTTCGGCTTTGATGACCTGCGCAATGGTCTGGCTGTCGGGTAGCTCATCTGGGGGACTTGTTGAGGCATCGGCTGCTGCCCGTATATTGCGTTTGAACCTGGCCATTTTCTCTAGCACATGGAATAATCTTAGTAAATTGTGAAAAGCGAGTGCATAGGGATGAGAAAAGAGAATCGTTGATAAGAAACTATGTACCACAGTAGTAGCATTACCGGTAAATTGTGGGCCCCAAATTTGACAGTCACAATGCAGCAAATGTGGCCGAAAAACTGATTTCTATCTCCGAATTTCCGAGTCAGAATGCACATTCGAAATGCAATACTTATCTCGCAACTAAGCAAACATGGGACCGGTAGCGGAAGAGGGGCAACGATTATTCCTGCTACCAAAATAAAGATCTGATTCCGAATCTCAATTCACCATAAGGCAGTGTGATCGTCATTGACATGTAATTTATAAAGTTCTACTTAACTATCATCAGCCACTAGAGGCAGAGCCGCAGCTTTAGCGGATCACTCGAAGAAATAGATGTGTTGTACCGTGCAATGCAAATTCTCACTCGTGATATCCGTAGTGACCTCACATCAGTCCCCTCTTTAATCGCTGGCTGATCTTTGTAAGAACTTCAATTATTCAGATGAAGTGTGATCCTCAAATATGTTCTCTATTCTTTCGCTAGAGTTCACACTGTCGTAACCTGATAAGACACCTTCCTACCTGCGAATGTGTCTATGCATATCCTTGAAGGTTGGTCGGAACAGCGCACCCAAAAGGTGGTTTCTCTATGTGTATGTTTTTAACACAACAATTAAGTCCAGCTTATTTATCCGCTCCTGTCTGATTCAAACCCGACCAGCCGCGGCTCCTTTAACGGAAATCTTACCATCAACCACGTCCTGAACAATCTTGTGGATTTCGGAGAAGTCATGGAAGGTAGTGAATGGAACATTCTCTCTTTCGCAGTACGAGACGAGGTCTACAGGGGAAGTAAAGTTGTTAGCTTGGGGGCTACCGGTATAGTGATGGCATGTCAATTTTATAGTCTGACCTCTTCCAGCTTTAGCGAACAGGAGATCAGTCTCCTTCGCAGCGGATAAATCCGACACCCCATCGCCAGCGTAGAACATGACGGGCCGCTCAGACAAAGCGGCGTAGGGTCGGATGGTCAAAGACTTATCATGGCCATGTTCGCTATCGGTCATTCGTCATGTTAGTTAACCACAAAATTGAATATATGGCTCTACCATAATCATCGCAACAAGTTATCTCGAGAGGGACCTGCCTTTCATCGTGGAAATTGATAGTCCATCCGCCCTCCTCCTCGATCTTCTTGCCCGGTCGTGCGGCGACATCGTTACTCACAATCTGCATAGCCTCACACTCTTCCTTGCCGACTAGGTGCGCCAACAAAGCGCGGATGACCGGTTGCATGCCTCCGCTCAGGACTATGACAGGGACATTGTTCGCGCGGGTCCATCGAAAAAATTCGGCGAACTTAGGGTCGAGCCTGACATTTTTAAGCAGAAGTTGTAAGCACTCGTCGAACGACGTTGTAACGCTGTCAAGCATTTCCTGGAAAGCGGCGCGAAAAGTAATCCGCTTGTGAAGCACATCCTTGTTCAACGCAACCCGTTTCGTCTGGCCAAACCCCAGATTATCAGTCATCCAGTCATTGCTATCTTCTAACGTGATTGTGCCGTCAAAATCAGTGAAAAAAATAGCTTTCGGACTCGTCGCAAGGGCGGGAAGCGCAGTTGAGTCGACCTTGGATCCCATGATGTTAAGTGATTAAACCGCAGGGATAAATGTCACAGCTTCTTTGGCACTTTTTTTGTTTCCCTCGTATTTAATAGTCGATATCAATGAAGCGTTTAGTTTAAAAAAAGAGAATCATCCATCAGCATACCCGCATCTAAACAAACACTTCCCTACACGTCTTCGATCTCCACTTGGAAGAGTTTTGCGGCCCACACTAAAGAACGTACGGTAGGTTGTGATGGTAGCGAACGAATAGGTACCTCACATTCTTAACCGATGGTTTGATAGAATGAGGAAAAATCTATACCCAAAACTAAGGCTCAAAACAGACGAGTTAGAAGTGCAGTTTGCATTAAGCAATTATCAGTTGCCTAGCATCAGTTCTCTATGACAAAGAGTGCAGAGGGACGCTAGTCTCGCCTGGGAATCCGTCGCTTTCGGTACGGATCCCAGAGTACGACTGAGGTGCATTTGGATATGCGGGGACTTTTCCCACCCCACCGAGAGATCAGCTTATGGGTGGGAGCAAAACTCATGATAATGGGCTAGACGAAAAACCAGTTTGTTCATGCATGGAACAGATGGCTTTTTACCATTTGGGCACGACTCTTTCTTTTGTCTATGCCCGAATCGGTACACAAGATCTGATAGGCCCAGGTGATAATACAGGGATGAGTATTCCGAGCCAGTGTAGGCAGGCTTTCGGATCTATAGAACCGCGACATTCAGGAAGAGTTGATGAATTTTGGGTATGAGCGCGGAGTTTTTCTAGTTTGTTTCGGAACCCGAGTTGCGAATACGGTTCCTTTACTACCAGTCAACTAGACACTTGTATCGGTAGGGATGGATGAGATGTCAATGAATTTGGAGATCTACACAGCTTCGCAGAGGACTAGGTGCTGAAGGGCAGGGCTATTTCTCACCACTAGCGATGACGGAGAAGGCAATTCAAAGTGTGAGAAGCGGAAAACAACAATATCACCATGGTTTACTTATTTTTTTAACAAGCCTGTCAGTCACGCCGATAGGAGAGCTGTTCAAGCATCGATATTGGCAATTCTTATGTTCGAAAACCGGTATGTACAAATATCTCAGCTATACTTGGTACTGGCGCTGCTTTGGAACCTCCATTTGACGTCCGTGACGACAAATGGTATGTACATGAATTCCATCACAGGTGCTCTTCCCCGCGATCCAAACATCATACACTATCAACCAAATAAGATATACAACCGAAATGAAAGTGACTGTTCGTTCTGCTTGACCACCGAGATACGCGTGTCCCTCGGCCACCTATCCACACTTACTTGCTGCCGAAATCACAGCACCAAGAGTGGCCATCACCGGCGCGACCGCAACCAATGAGGGTGTAGTCAGACGAGTCGAAGTTAGTGGCATGACCGGTCTCACCACCTCCGGTCGTGCTGTCGCACTTCCCGGGTAAGAGAGAGGGAATTTCGCAGAGCCACTGCAGGCACGCGCCTCCGATATCCGCCAGCTTGTTGTCAGCGATGTTCTGGCCCCACGACATGATACCATCGGTGCCAAGTTGGAACATCTCGTGGTTCATAGAGTTGCCTGCGTTATCAGAGGACGTCTTTAGGGCATGCGCCTCGAGTGCCGGGCTGTGCACGAAGGCCGGCTTTCCGAGGAGCGAGCGATAATGGTTGATTTCATCCATGTAGCTGCCGCTAGACCCCGAGCTTGGTGGGGATCCCGAGTCAGATCCCGTGCTAGGAGAAGTGGACACCGTTGGGATGGGAGCGTTCGAAACGCTAGTTGCCGCGGGTTGGTAGGTGGCGTGCGTCTGGCGATGACGGTGGTAAGGCGTCATGGTGTATTCAACAGCCTCGATGGTAGGAGCAGCGGCTTCTTCCGTGCAAGTCGTTGTGGCGGCAGCAGCAGCTGGGGAACCACCGTTCGCATAGTATCCAGGTGCCGCGAGGGCAGTGCTGGCGGCAGTAACAAGGATGGCGGTGCTGATCTTGTACATCTTGACGATGGTGCTGAAATTTCTGGTGAGCGAGTAAATAATTGCTGAGAGCTAGTGTAAATGATCGGTGCTTTCAAAGCAGTCTATGTGGCTTGGTCAATGGTGGATACGGTTTCCCGATGAGATAAATGAATGTACAGCGTTGAAATAAAGAGCGGCAAGAGAGTTCGATTTGAGAACGTTAGAGATCGTGGATGATAGTGCTAGCCAGAGCTGGGTAGAGGGTGAATCCAAAGGAGCATCGAGGGCGGATACCAACCGCTTATATACCGGTATAAGGATACTCATCAAGGCGAGCACCACATCTCAAAAGAGTTTAGAGCATGTCTTCACCCCGAAGATCGCGCGCTTCCTGTTGTGGAAACGTCCAAGGGCGACTAGATGCATGGCGTCAACGTGGCAGGGGCTTTTGATCAACTCCTTTCACCTGCATAGTACTACGGCTGTAGGTATTTTCCGGCTTGGCAACGGCCCTGAATTTTCACTCATCTCGGCCACTTGTGTTTTCTTCAAAAGGCGGGAAAGGAGGTCCAAGATCCGCTGTAATTAGCTGTACAGCTAGTTCCCAAATTTCACCTCCAAACAAGTACTACTCTTTACAAGCGCAAAATGTTAATCTGGCCGTTGAAGGGTGTAGAAGCCAACATATCTGAGCCAATCCGTCAAGGGAGAGCCTGAATAGTGCCTAGGTCTAAGAACAACCACCCCCTGCTGAATTTCTTCCATCTACGCATACTGACAACGGAGCTTCTTCTCTACCGGTGCTTTGCAGATGCCCTCTTTGCGCAACTAGCACGAAGTACAGTACAAACAAAAAAATGATCTCGTCCAAGATTTGGAGTGCCGCGTGTGCAAAAGTACCAGACTAGTGCCAATAATTTGCGGTGTCATGGAGGCAGCCTTGGCGGCTGAAAGTCCTCAATATCTAAGCAGAAAGCCATGGCACCTCCCGTGCTTTGCACAAGAATCAGGACTTGAACGCCGTGTGCTAGGCCGTGTTTCAGAACACAGTACTGATGCGGGTCATATGTAAGAAGAGAAGACAAACGAAAGAGAAAAGCGGCAAGGCGTCAAGATGTGACATGGGAGCCTTTCAGCTGCAATAATTAGAGAGAACGATAGGTAAATGTTGTCTGTGAAACTTTACTAGTGTACAAACTGGGACTAGTACACGGACTTGGAATGGACGCAAATGGACGTACGGTACTCTGGGCACGATGCTGGTACAGTGCCGAAAGGAGAAGCTGGAAGGGTGGCACCATTGTAATCTCACTTGCCAACAAGACACGAACGAATTATTATTTGAGCCAGGCATCGGTACCGATATGTGAACGTTGGGTTTCGGCGCGGGTACTATTTCAGGTATTGGGTCCCGGATCAGATAGCACTCTACTGGTAATTACCGGTAAATATGATAGCAGCTCAAGGAGTGGCTTTCGCTCTGCTATTCGTGGCCCGCGACGGGTTGCTTCGTCACGGGAAGAGGTCTACACCTGGAGCTAGTCCGTGAGCAAACGATTCTGTAGAAACGATTCTGTAGATTAGCCCGAATATATAGATCAGATGTACGAAGTGCAGTAAATCAAAGGCCCACCTCTAGAATACGGGCCAATTTGCTCGAATCCACAGTAAAAAATTTCAAAAAAGTATACGTCCAACGTTGGCGTGATCCTGCTAAAATGGATAATTTAGCATATCCCAGGTAGATACTTATTGTACCAAGTTTCTCGCGAAAATCTGTTGATGTTTGTACTCCGAAATCACTCTTGGGATAGCAGCCACGATGTTAAAGCCCGTGATTCCTAACCGATGCTTATCCCCTAATTTTTCGTCGGATCCCTGTCAAAAGTAGCTCCTCACGACATCTTCAGCTCGTTTGTCATGCTGCATGGTTGAGAGGGGTTGCGGCTTTCAGAAACAACAACAAAACCTACTTTGTGATTCCCAAGTAAATCATAAACCATTTGCTGCGTATCTGCAGCCTGTAGCTGCCAAGACACAGGCCCTGCCGCTAGAGATGCCTGCCAACGTTCTACAGTAGCAGCGATCAATCATACAATACGTGCGGTTGTGATCTTCAAGTGTTTCAAACGAGGCTGCAGCACAACCAAACTGTCGAGGCCAATTTGGTAGAGTAGAAGTTGGGAGACCGCACCACTCGACGATCTTAAGGTCCAGTTTGCAGGCGAATATCCAACACCAACAAATGCTAGTCGCGATACCAGCAGTTCAATAGTGCGCACCAAGATATTGCGCGCGAGGTCAGGGTGCCGGCCTAGCAGCTGTGTGTACTTAGAAGCGCTGGGGACAAATACATACGAAGGACAGAAGCGCTTCTTTTAAGTGAATGAATTCCCAGCCAGGTGATTGGCTGCTGGAGCTCAAACGAAAAACAACCGAAAAGTCGTTTTTGGCGGGTCAACAAGTCTGTAGTTATTTGGAAATCGCCATGATTGTCTCGACCCACTTCTTGAACAAGCCAATGAATAATCCTCTGGGAATCACGGCCACAGTGTCTCTCGACATCGATGTCGCTCTCGTGGCCAAGGCCCAAAATGCAAAACCAAAGTGAATTGAATCGATAATCAATTGCCGATACGACTATTGCTGCTATGATAAGGTCCTCGTGTGGCCCTTGCCCCCATCACCCTATCTTTTGTTGTGAGCCTTCCCTACGACTAAACTTGGAATCTTCATGATGCTGGCCTCCACCCTCGTTTCTGATTTCAGCCTCACCCTTGAACAATCTCTGCTGCAAACAAACCGCATGATAAAATGTCCCCGCCGACACTCCCGCAAGATTACGGCGAGTCTCTGCATGAGCGCTGGTATGTTGTTGTCAATGAAATATAGTGGAGCAGAGTACCTCTAGGTTTACCAGTAAAAAAGAGTCCGCTTCGTTCAGGGTCACGTGGTACCATATTTGCATATGATCGAGTCCACATCACTCGATGATGGTGATGATTGTTCAAGAAGTGGTCACGCCATGACCTGAATCTCTTCCCGTCACCCCACCACAAGGTTTTCTACTTCGAGGTCCAGCCATCCTCCATCAAGCCAAAGGATCTCCCTGAACTGAATATAGACCTATCGTCGCAACTCTGGTGGGGATAGAATCATATGGAGCCTGAGGGACGAGTTCCCAGAACCCGAAAGTATCCTGGGAATCTGAGCAATACAGGAGACTTTACCCCAAGAAAAACGAGACTGGGTGAGGTTTGACCGATGTATACGTTAGATCCCTCGAGTATTAGATCAAAGCGCTCTTTCGCCAATACAATACTGTACTTGTAGAAGGTGAGGCTACCGTGATGAAACGGGGGCTCTGCGATTACGAACTCGTCATACCGATATGGTCTAACTCTCAGGTCTACTATGTAAAATCAGCGCGGGATTAGGTGTAATTACTGTGTAGGTCTCTCAACAAGAGGCACGTCAATTTTAGCGTTACCGGGGCTCGCCTTGCCAGGCATTCGAGAATTACAGTACCGACAAGCTCCACGGCTCGGTTAAACAAACTACGGCAACATCCGATTCCGCACGGTTTTTAGAGCCGTCTGGGTCTGTTTCACGACGCGGAGTAGGTGCTACCGGTACATACCAGCACGAACGAACCACGCGTTATATCCTTGCTTCTGGTAGTTCTTCTGAGGTGAATTTCATGTCTGTGTATCACCGTTCCACGAACGGGATCGTGAGCTGTCCCTCCCGCCAGGGTACTCAAGCACAATCTCTCATACACACCGTGGTATACTTCATACCTGCAGAAAGCATGGTTCGGGGGCATTGTTCTCAATTTTCAAGTTTCTAAATTCTCTACTGTGTTTGTTTCCGCCATGTCACCACGGACATACATGTAGCGTGGTGGCTGAGATGAACGGCAGGTGTGCCGATCAATATGTCTGTGATTGGTACTCAAGTCAGAACTCGCTATTCTCTATGTTACACGACATACGCGGGCACTGTCACTCTAGAGGTGCTACAAGATCACCGAGACCTTCGAAGAAATCCTCAGTGGAACATAACAGAGTCTGATGCCCTGCTGATGGTCACTATGACTGCTGACTGCTGTTCAAACGTCTCGTGTTGTACTCGGAAGCCGTGATACTATGTATGAGTACTACATTCCATTGTTACTACGACCCCACGATAGCTTAGTTCCGTTGTTAGGTTTATAAGGAATGCTAGCCAGGGGCGGGGTCACTACCAACAGCAAACCCTGACCCATACACGATAATCACCGTCAATCCTCATCTTCATGGGACACCACAACTCCACGAATAGTCTGTGTGACGGTCACGACCGCTCCAGGCCTAACCACGTATGGGCCCAAGTGGAGGCCATTGACGGCTATTTAGAACGGAAGGCGCGCCTTTCGTTTAGATGGATCTTTCTCTTTTTCCTTAGCTTAGAATCTTTCGTACACAGCGTCTAATAGACCGTTCTAACCAACGCTCTATGCCCTGGCCGTCACAGTCTCCTAAAACTTTTGCGCGGAACAGGCGGCTCGAGTTTGAATTTCGAGCTAATAGGAGTTCTTACCAATAATTTTCAAGACATGATAAGCAAGCCAAGGGTGAAGAAGAGCTTAGTCTGTATTTCCATATGTTCCAGTCCCAAGACAGACAACTTGACCATTGGCCTGAGTTCTCTCTCTTTTGCGCACAGGAAACGTTATAGGATACTGTCGAGAAGTCTCTTGGACTTGGTTTGATCACGCATATTCTTGCAAGCACTTGCCACATCGAAACTCGTGTAACTCTTGCTTGTAGGTTATTCTCAAATTTTAAGAGAATCTAAGCTAGCCAACTGAAAGGCTAATTTCTTATATATCTATATTTAAGGATAAGAAGACTCTAGGCCTTAAGAGTATTATGTGTTTCTACCTCAAAAATTGGCCCTCCTCAAACACCATGCCTATTGTTCGGTCGCCGCAGCTTAGCGGCTGAAATCGGCTTGCTCTCACTTGGTTTGGGTGACAACAGGGACCTACAAAACCTGAATAGCTTTTGACACAAGAGAATACCTTCATGAAAATACAATCTCCCCAGGTACTTCATCAATAAATTGATATCGTAACAACGTAGAACCCTACCCGACGGGCCACCCTAGTGATGTCTCAGGTGGGTCAGTTCAACAACGCCCACGAGCGTCCCAGGTTCGGGCAGCCTGAAATTAAGAAAACCACTTCGCCCATATATTTCACCGGAATGTTGTTGAACTAGCTGCATAGTGGATTATTGGAAAGAGTTCGTGATGAATGGGTGAAAATTCCCTCCCCGTTTATCTCCCACGCGTCTTGCTCTTCAATCGCTGACTTGGTTGTCCTGACACCTGCAAACCTCTTGTCAAGTCCACAGCCTCTCAATTGCAAGGGCCCATGAATTCTCCAAAAATCATCCGGTCGCTTGACCAGAACGTAAAAGGTTGATGTCATATCCAGGTGGTACTGTACATTAGCGCGCAATCATAGCCCACCTGGGACATCACTGGGGATGCCCTGTGGTGTGTGGCCCGTTGGATGGTGTTCCACGTTATAGCATGGGAACAAAATCTGGGTTTGTGCTTGCTTCTACTACCTGTCGAGGGCCGTTGGTCTGACAGAAGACCATGGGCTAATTTGAGTCATCCTGACTGTCTTACTATTGCTCTAGCACTGGTAGGCGACAAAACAGCTAAAAAGCGAAACTGCAATATATAGGAGTATTCGATTCAGAAACCATTATAGTTCCTTCCAACTCAGCGCTTCGTCTCCAGCAACTTTACGAGCTACCACATCACAAGGTCCCTTTTCTCAGCTTCGTAGACACGTCATCATGCCAGACCCCAGTCCAACCTCATCGGTTCGGCCGGATGGTAAGGTTTCGACCCCTAAAGCATGACAATTTAGTCAAGAGGTAACTTTATGCGCCGCATGTTGTTCACGATCCAACGTCGCTTCAGTTAATCCGATAGAGAACGGCTTGGGCCTGGTTTATCAGCTCGATTCATCTAGGTGGGTCTCGACGCTTTTGTATGAGTAGGGCAGGAGAGAAATCCTAGTTTACGTTGCTTCTGGATGAATCTTTGATGAATCTCGTGCGGCGTGATATGAGTTTGAAGCCTGGAACTTGGCCTAAAGACATATGGTTCATCTCTACCATTACACCAAGCTTCCAGAAAATACATTTGACATTCGGGCATTCTCGCGTGAATTTGACTTCTCGACGTGGCCGGGGGCATCAAGAAGCTGTAGCGGGCGTTATAGGCTTGGTCCATATTGAACTGGAAGGAGAAGACCAGAGGAAATAACAGGTCATGATTTAAGAGATCATGCATTCAGTCTCGTGCATTCTTACACTACTTCTGGGGATTTTCCACGGCCCTAGCGAAAGCGGAAGCCTTGCCCTCTTTGACAGCATCGAACAAAAAATTGCTTTGTCCAGCTCTGGTATCAACATCACCATACGATAACGCCTTCGCTTCGTGTCAGTCGTTGAAAAGGGTCCTTCTCGCTGTTTACAGCTGATTCCACATAGAGCGAATCACGAAGAACATTCCGAGAGCATTCGAAGCCAGCATATGAGGATGGATATCTGCTCAAACAGTCGGACCCAATCGGAATATCGGATTATGGTAAAGAACATGTGCTTGCAACTTCAAATACCTGCATCGTCTGTCACAGTGTTTATCCGCGATAATAAGAATCTTGAGATTCCAACCTGGGAGAATTTGGTGCATCGTGAGCTGGGGAAAGACCGAAGTGATTCTGATCTCTATTTAGTCACAAAGTCCGAGCCACCCGTGGTAGATGTTCTGATCCGGCCTAGGGGTAGAGGAACATGGCCCAAAACCAGAACCTTCAAGACCTGAACGTGTAGTGCAGGACCTGTTACGCATCTCAGCTGACTGACTGAGGTGAGATGGGATGACATTTGGACTGCGGGAAACGGCGCTGCTGCGTGCAATAAGTTACAACTTTGAGAGCAAGACTGGTACGGATTTTGGTCGCGGTATGCTACCAAGGCAGCGGATGGAGGCAACCAGGAAAGGACGAAGATTTTTGCACGAAGATACTTAGAAGCTCAGGAGCGACATTCGCTTTAGATGTTGGCATCAATTGGTGCGAAGGAGCTAAGCTGGACACTCCCGATAATTAATGTCGCTGTGGAGGCAACTTACAAACAAAAAAAAGTTAGACGTAAATACTCTAGTTCATGAAGAAACCAGTGGAGCGAGGCTTCCAAATAGAAGGATACTTAGAATATTCTATGGTGACAAGAATCGGTTGGTCTTTTTGCCGGTCAAGATGCAGGGACCAAGCAGCGATGTCTGTGAAAGATGGTGCCGTTGTGCATATCTCAAGACCCCAGGAACTAGCTTTAGAGATTATGCTGCGGAATCCTACGTCCACTGCATACGTAGGATAAAATCAATCTCGGTGTAGGCAGGCCTTTCCGGCTATTTACCATCATGTGATCCAGGATTTTTGCATCTATCAGGCTGTCTTCATCCATCCACGTGCGTGGTTCTCGATAGACTGGGGTATGACCTGAGAGTGGCCATGGGAAGCAAAATTGTTGAAAAACGGAGCCCAACCACTGCGGCTGTATATTGCTACTTGATTGTCGGTACGGAGGAACTATCTAACAGGGGGGAAAGGCCACGAAGCGTCCTTTTATAGCCGCCGGGTACCCCCCTCTGACCGCTTCTCCGCTTCTATACCGTACCGGTACAACAATGCCCTGGCCAGACCGGGCTCAACTTCCAACAAAAATATAAAAAAGACATGGTTCTGACGGACGGGCATGACTCAGGAGGCGTTACTGTCGATTAGGAAGAAGCGGGAGCATGATAATTTGTAGCAGGAACGTTGGGGTATCATGAGGGCGGTGATGAGCGACAGAGAAGCCGGATAGGGAGGCTCATCAGTCAGAGATGGTTTTTGAACACAAGACCTGCACATTCCACAATGTACCTTGGTAAGACAGAGCGAGCTTCTGATGGCGCATTTGACGGACCAACAGACTATCTAGGTTAGGCCGTGTGCGGCACAGCGAATCCATCTACCGGTACTGCTGCTGGCATTTATTCATACAAGTGCCACTAGTAATTTTATACAGCTGGCTTGTTTTCTGCTGCTATGTGTATGATCGACCTCGAATTTGTGATTCCATACGTAGACATGACTCAAACCAGTCCTGTCTTTCGACATTGGTTCGGCCCAACACCACCAGAACTCGTGAGCGCCGCCTGTGAAAATAAAGGGATGACCCCATTTGTACACGAATTCCACTGACCTTCACAGACCCTTCCTGTGGAATAGGCATTGACAGCTAGCCTCCTTAGATAGTTGACCACCATTAGGCCCGTAGCGGCTCATAAAGATCTTCCATCATCGAATTCATTAATAGTTATCTTTACCCCCAAGTGACCACTTTGTTGTATACGCACCAACACTTCCGCTTCATCATGTCACGATGTTGGCTACGCCAATGTGTTGTTACCAACAGACCCTTCGTAATATCGTTGGTCCGCACAACAAACCCTTCGGCTCCTTCCGAAGTATTTCAATACTTGTATCATTTTGGTATGGTTATAATCCACATCGTGTTTTACATAAAATATCCAGAAAGTCATGTATATTGAACACGACCGTGTTCAATAACGCATGGACTCGCGAGTTTAATCGCATTATCATACTATACCCTAAAGATATTCGACGTTTCAAAAAATGTCTTCTCCCATGATGGATATTCTAACCAACTGCCCTCGTCCTTGATCATGCCAGAAAGAGAACTCATCTACTGTATTTCTATCCCCCAGACTGTGAGAAGACGCCAGCATGTGCAATTCTTCTTGTATGGGAGGGGACTGCTGCGAATTGGTTGGCGGGCATTCACTATACTCAAATCTTGGCACTGTTGGTATCTACGGTCCAGGGGATAGCCTTCCCGTTTCCGGTAACACAGAACAGGGGTTATCAGCATAGTCTAATCAGATTCTTATCTCCCCGGAGTGCGGTCAGACTTCGGGCCACCAAAATCTGGGTGTATCAAAGTCTGGCTGCACCCCAGGGAATGGCGTAAATCTTGTTTCTTTCTGCACATTGACAATCGTTGCCTGATTTGTGCAGACTAGACCAAGGACCAACCCCACCTTTCCGACTTGATGGTAGTGCTCCCTAAATGTGCAGATTTCGACGCGCTTCTGTGCTGAGTCTATCTGCATTTCTGCACTTTGGTGCGTCACCAGGCTTACCAGCGCAACCCTTCATTTGGCCATAGGCAGCCAACTTCGCGGGTGTTGCCACCTCAAGTAAAATTCCCCAAGAATGGAATATGCTCTTCCTTTTAATAGAAGAAACCTGTAAGCGAACGCGTAGAGTGCATACATCCACAGTAGCAAACAGGGCTGTGATAAGAAAAGGCAGATGAATCGCGTATCCCGGTATTGCTTCCGCGAACACCACATTAATGAGTGAGCGATGCGTCTTCTGCATTTCTCGGTATCGCGCTAGGCGCCGGAAACCACAAGATCCGGCAAAAGGGAAGAAACATTATTGACGCTAGGGTCCAGTTGTACTGGAAGGGTGGAACTGCCTCCCATGAAAACGGTTCGCGGCAAAAGATGGAGTGTGCCCTGTCGCCAGAAAGAACCAATCTCAGAGCTGTAAATTCTCGTACCGAATCTCATTCCGTCGGGCACTGAGACATAATTACGGCAGTTCCCCGAGACCATATTCCTTTTACAGCACACTAGCTGGTAGCTTGGCTTGGTCTGCCAGTAAGAATCCCAGTCAGAACCAACATCACCAGCACCATGCAATAATAAACAAAAGTCACGAATGAATGGTCGCGATGTAGAAGAGCAGCTTCTCTGCCCTCATCGGATCGCTCTCACTCCCTTCCTGCGTCATTGTCCCAAAATGTCGTTCGCGTTCCTGCAAGGCTTGTTCCCCGTCAGCATCTTCAGGGCAAAATGGTGGCGTCTACGGTGTTACTCACATTTAGATATCTGTTGAGATTTTTCTTTATGCTTTTTTTCTTCGCGCTGATCTTTCCTACATATTGTCCACCGCCTCTACCGTCATGGCTAGCGGGGCGAGCCGTGTTTGGGTGAAGGGTTTTGGATAAAATTAGTTCGAGAGCGGCAGTTCCGTTGACTCTCACGATCTCTGTTCTTTGTAGCTCCATGATTCCCATTTTCCTAGTCTCAGCTGTGCTTGAACCAATTTGTCTGGGTTATCATTTCTATCGGAGGGGTCAAAAATTTATTGATGTAATCATACCGAGCCATTACTCGCATAACCATATTCTCTCCCACTTACTTATTCTTATACATGAATCTGGCGGCTCTTTTTTGACATGCATACCACGCTACCCACTTGATCGTTGCTTGGTGACAGTGCTTGATTGCGTGTTGGTGCCTTCACCGACCGCTCTCCTGAGACTATTCCAAATCACTTCATCCTTTTCCACACCCTCGCCGACGTGATGCCTACAACTCAACCCGTGTTTAGCACCTTAGGGTGGGCTTACATCGGTATCTCGGCAGGATGGACTCTTCTCTTAGTTGGGTAAGTACGCAAATCCTCTTCTTCTGTATGAAACTGGATTGGTTTTGCAAGGCTATCATTGTTCTGCCGCCCCTTCGATGACAACAATTAAGTGGAGAGTGAGACAAGAAAAAAGGAAGACAGGAAGCCGCGGGAATGATCAACCATGCCTTTCTCTTCTATCATAGCCGGTTGGGCACTGTCTGTTCTTGACACACTCAACACGGCTTCACATCATCGACTTTGAAGCTCGACTATCGAGGTTTTTGCATCACTTGTCAGCTCTTCTTTATTCTTTTCTTATTATCATCTTCTGCTGGACACTCGAGAGTCATGGCTGGTACAGAACTGATCGAACCCCTCGTATGATAGCGGGATGGCATTTTTGCACCGACACCGAAGCTTACCGTTTCTGGCCATGAGGAGGTTGCCGCTGGTGTTCTGGGCCACCATCCTGTTGCATATTTACGCTCTCGTACGTTACAATTCCCCATCCCTGCTACGAAGAGGTCATTATTTTTTCAAATTTTTTTTATCGACCTTCTCGTTTGAAAAGACTATGGGGTTTCGGTCTTGCGATGATGATTTCGCATCTCGCGCAAGTTGAGCCATGTTGCTGCCATTGGGTTGAATTTCGCTGACGCCAGGACCTGAGATAGGCCACCATGATTGGCCTTACAATAGGTATGCACGATCCTTGAATCCATTGTGCTAGAACAGAAACAGCAGCACCAGTGCGAGCGCAACTCGGCTGTCTCCTTCATTCCCTATCCTCCTTATCCCAAACCCTCGATCTCTTGACAGAATGTCATGGCGTTTGTTGGCTAACACTGCGGGCTTCCGCTTCTTGCTTGGATTACAGGCCCCATGCTTCCTTGCGACGCGCAGTTCTGGATCATGAGCATCTACCTGCCGTTTGGCATGGCACTGCTGCAGATCGCTAACTCGCAGTTTGGCTACGTGGCCCGACAGCAAAAAAAGTATGCCGAGTTCCATGACATCAACGACCCCGCGCTGGCCAAGCAGAGAATTGCGATTGATCCGAGCTGGGGGTTCTGGAAGAGGACCGTCACCCGTGTGCGAAACGTGGATGAGCCAACCAGGGGCGTCATCTATGTGGGGTTGGGCATGGCCTTGCAGGTACGTAGGCTTACTGTATTCCATTCTACGGTTGGCTCGGACTACGTGTCTTTGTCAAGACGACGGGAAGCCAAGGCAAACCGCTAATATGATGCAATAGCTTCTGCTTATCTTCGTGATTTACTTCGGGGATGGCCTGTTCAAGCACGGGCTAAAGGGTCTGTGGAACGTGCAGGTGCCTGGCACTGAGCAGCAAAAGACCGTCATGTGTTTAGTGGGATGGGAGTGGTGGCTTTCCATTGTACGTCGGGTCCTGTTCCTACAATCAATTCTGGTTTTCATTTCCCGTTTTCAGGAGACTTTCCCGTGCTCACTCGCTCTGAAACTCAGCTGTGGCAAGTCTTTTGGTCTTGGGCCTATGCGCCCTACATGCTCTGGACCACCCGCAGGGTCCACGATACGCATGGGTGGAAAGTCCAAACGTGGGGGTGCTGCATCGCGGGCCTGTTTCCAACACCTCTCTGGTTAGCGGCGCTTTACTCCCCGACCTTCGCACCGGTGAATACGGTCTGGATCCCCCCGCAATGGTCAGTAATCGTTCCTGGTTGGTCCATGTCGACAAGGAGACAAGGGAAACATGGACAGGTGAGAAAAAGGGAAGGCATGAACTCACGTACTCCCGTCTCGCTAGGTTTGCTCTCTCTATCTTCTTCATCGAGGTGTTCGTCATTTTCTTCCCGTGCTATCAAGTCTTAAAAACGCACCGCCTGCACCACGATACGCTCCAGGCCATCTCGGCCTGGGAGAAGCGTAACCAGGCTGTCCAGTCCGAACCGGAGTCCTTCTCCGCAAGTAGTACGCTGGGTAGATCCATCCTCTCAGCCGGCGCCAAGACGGCCAAGAGCAATACGGCGTCGGTACGCACGACCGACTCGGCGCTCACGCTAACAGCGCTGGAGACAACCCTGCGCCAAAACCCGCAGCCTCTGCTCGAGTATGCGGCGTTGAAGGACTTTTCGGGCGAGAATGTGTCGTTCTTGATCTATGTGAACGAATGGGCCGAGGCATGGCCGAGATCGAGTCACCAGCAGAACTGGATCCGGGCCCTGCAGATATACGTATGTATTCCAAGGCAAATCTTCGGAAATATGAAGCTCTGACATCTGTACTATCTAGTCTCACTTTATCTCCTTGGAATATTCGGATTTCCCCAGTAAGTCACTACTAATATAGATCCGGCGGCCAATTCCACAGTCCCGTACCGCAACACGTTGACTGACTATTGACCATGCTGCAGTTAACATATCTTCTCGAACCGCCAAAGATCTGCACGTGATCTTCTTTCGGGCAGCTGACAAGCTCAACCAGCGCTGTTCCTCCCTGACCTCAGACTCAAGCACCGTATCTCCCTTCGACGACACTACACTTCACCCTACCCCGTGCTCAGAAGCGCCCGCAAGAAGCGACAGCAATGCCAGCTTCGTAACCCCACGGTCCAACCTCGAGGCGACGCTCGGGCGCGCCAACCTCGAAGCCGCCACGCAGATGGAGCTCACCACAGTCGCGAAGGCTGGAGACAATCCACGCAGTGAAATTCCCCCACACGAGTTCTTCGGGCGATGCGTATTCGATGAGGCGGTGGCGCATATCAAGCACCTGGTCCTCGTCAACACTTGGGCCAAGTTCGTGAATGTGAAGATGGACGCGCACTTCCAGGACCAGG
>JAOYMO020292156.1:0-28615 GCA_025802455.2 Iodosphaeria phyllophila | reverse complement strand
CATTTCTTTTTCTTCTCTGACCGTTTTTCTCTCGCACTTTTCCTACTTCTGAGACTCCTGACTGACGAAACTCTTCACCTCTTAGAACAACCCGCGTTCAACAGCCATTTGCGCTGTCGCGAAGGCCAATGGTCTTGACTTGAAGGTCGAGAACATTGACTCTGCCAATCTTCCTGCCGACTACCTTAAGATCCATGGCCTAGGCAAATGGCCTGCGCTAGTCTGTCCCGATGGCTACAAGCTGATTGAGTGTATCGCGATTGCGATCTATGGTGGGTCGTGCCCAGTTTCTCTGCCTGCTATCTTCCCGATTGTTTCCATATGATGAGCTGTTTTTCAAACAAGTTATCCCTGTCTTATCGAGCACTTCTTCTCGAAGGACCTCGTGCTGAGATTCATACCTTCTGATCCCAATGGTCCCATCATCATGCTGTTTTTCCCGTGAGTTTGTCATAGGCATGCAGCTGACAGTGTGGTTCTAGTCACATCCCAAAATGAGAAGACAACTCTTCTTGGTAAGACGAAGCAAGAGTAAGTGTCCTCACTGAGTTTCTGATAAAATCACCAGCAGCTGACAGGAAAATAGCTACGCGAGCATCCTCAAATGGATGTCTTACTTCAACTCGGAGGTTCTGGTCAAGCTCGGGGGCTGGATGAATCCTCTCCGCGGCCTCGAGCCCTACAACAAGAAGAGCGTTGATGAGCACCAGAAGGCAACCTTGAAGGCCATTGACGTGGTGGAGGAGCATCTGACCCACAACACGTACTTGGTGGGCGAGAGAATCACGCTGGCCGATCTGTTTGCCACTGGCATCATCGCCCGTGGCTTTGACTTCTTCTTCGACAAGAAGTGGCGTGCTGAGCACCCGGCTGTTGCTCGTTGGTATGAGACCGTTTACAACCAGGATATCTACAAGGCCGTCGCTACCGAGTTCAAGCTACTCGACACTCCGGCATTGACCAACCAGGCCCCAAAGAAGACGGGAGAGCCCAAGGCTGAGAAGGCCAAAGCCGCTCCCAAGGCTGCTGCTGCTGCCGAGGAAGAGGACGACACCCCTAAAGAGCCCAAGGCCAAGCATCCTTGCGATCTGTTGCCCAAGTCCAGCTTCGCTCTCGACGACTGGAAGCGATACTACTCCAACCACGACGAGGCGGAGTCCCTAAAATGGTTCTGGGAAAATGTGCCTTTGTCCGAATACTCGGTATGGAAAGTCAAGTACAAGTACAATGACGAGTTGACGCAGGTCTTCATGTCGAGCAATCTGATCGGCGGCTTCTTCGCTCGTCTGGAGGGTTCCCGCAAGTACCTATTCGGCTGTCTCTCCGTCTACGGCGAGTCCAACAACTCCGTCATCGAGGGTGCCATGGTCGGCCGCGGCGATGACCACGCCGCCATCTTCAACGTGGCTCCGGACTGGGAGAGCTACGACTTTGAGAAGCTGGACCCTGCCAGCGAGGAGCACAAGGCCTACGTTGCCGCCCAGTGGACTTGGGATAAGCCCGTGGTTGTGGATGGCAAGGAGTACCCCCATGCCCAGGGCAAGGTGTTCAAGTAAATGTTCCTGATTGCGAGGGTTTGGCAGGGTTACACGGGAATATGGGAATGGAAATGGAAATGGAAATGGGAATGCATGATGATTCAAGGGTTTCACGATTGTTAAGTCATGACGAGATTAGGGAAGGGTAATTAATCAAGTCAAGCATGTCAAGCCAGCGATGACATGGCAGACTTGCTCACAGATTCAATTATGCTAAGTGAATAACCACAAGTTGTTGAGGCTCATGAACGTGATCTCTGCATAAACTGTTTGCAAACGATGTTTGCAGGGATACCTCATGCTTGATGTTGGGCATGTCGATCGACTTATGCTCATCCGCAATGGCGGCGCTGAGCGCAAAGAACATGTATGTGAGTGTAATCCAACCATATTAAGATGGGGAGACATATTTGCTCGCCACAACGTCCGCATGTCAAACCTACAACATCCCATCCACACAAAAACAAGCTTTCCGCAAACTCTACTCAACTGAGCACAGCCCGG
The DNA here is from genome assembly GCA_025802455.2 of Iodosphaeria phyllophila. Classification (NCBI taxonomy): domain Eukaryota; kingdom Fungi; phylum Ascomycota; class Sordariomycetes; order Amphisphaeriales; family Iodosphaeriaceae; genus Iodosphaeria; species Iodosphaeria phyllophila. Next base: position 26,573 of record JAOYMO020292156.1, on the reverse strand, counting down.
ATACGCACCCATGGCCTAGAAAGCCCTGTCAAGGGAGTCAGTCCCCGGAGCGGCATTTCTCCTCTTCGTCCAAACTCCGCCGGCGAGACCGTCTGAACGATGAGGTCGGGGTTAAAGCCATGGAGCGAGCGGGTTGGCGATTTCTCCTTCCAGCGCTCTCGGTGCCTGGATTAAGCTCGGAATTTGGCTCGATCATCGAATCGACTTCCATAATCACAGCCATAGGTCTCCGTGATCTAGTGTCCTGAACTGACCGAGCAATCCGGGCGCCATGAGCACAAAAGAAACTACATCAGGAGCACACGATCAAAACCACGGATTTAAAGAATGTACTCAATTCTCCTATTTTCTTTCTCTCAACTCCAGCTCTGCACCACACAGGTGCCATCACCCTGACAAAACACTCCCAGAGCGCCTAGTAGCGAACCCCCCCGCTCTCCTGTCCTCCTTCCATCCCTAATGCTGTATGTACCAGACCAGACCAGACCAGACCAGAAACCAATCCGTGCCATCTCCCCCATCCCCTCCAATACTGACAAAAAAAGAAAAATGCATGCGCAGCAAGTGGTGTTGATGTATGCGGACCCCGCTCTCCCAAAGACAAAAAAGAAAACCGAACAAGAATCAAGTAGCAAAGCAATACTTGAAACTCAAAACTCCCTAATCGATGGACGGACTGAAGACAATGCTTCCTTCTGAGCGAACAAACCGGGGAAAAAAGGCAAAAGCCAAAAGCCAACCAGGACCATGCACCGAACCGAAGAGCCTAACACGCCGGCGGTGGGAAAGGTGTCGCAGTGGGGGAGAAAAACACAGCCAGGCCGCAGAAATCCTGCACGCCTCGCCTTGCACTGAACCCCATCCCAAGCCCTTGTATGCATGCATGCCCCATCACCCTGGATGCCCTGAACCATAAAAAAAAAACGCCTCCTAAAAATGCAATGCTATGCACCTCCTCCTCTATCCCTTTCCCCAGCGATATGCTATGTCCCTGTTCAACCCCGCCTGAACATCCTCTTCGTCGACCCCACTTTCCCCAGCTCGCCGAGCTTACCCTCCATCCCGCGTCGGTGTTCCTGCGCCAGTCTCTGATCGCCACTAGCGGTCCGGACTTTGGTAGTCACATCCTCGATCCAGGTGCGGTTCTCCTCAGTCAAATTATCCGCCTTTCTCGGCCTCGGCCCCGAAAGTCCCAGCGTGCCCTTCTGCTCGTCAAAGGGTCGAGGCGATGCTCTAGACCGCGACGACCCGTCCGAAGGGGGCGTGCCGGACCCGGGCGGAGGAGGCGCGGAAGCGACGGTAGAGGTAGAAGCCGCCCTTTTGCTGTATGCTAAGGGGGTCCTGGGCTGCGGGTGCATCTTGGAAGAAGCAGAGGCAGAAGCGGCATGATCATCCTCACACTGGCTTCTCCGGCTCTTGCGGAGATTGAGGGGCGTCATGGGGGAATCGAGGGCCGAGCCCGGTCGGCTGGGAGGGCTGGAGCCGGCTCTACCGCTCACCACGCTGGGCAAGTCTCTAACTTCAACCTTGCCTTCGCCCTTGGACCGGCGGCCGTGGTGGGCCGCGTACTCTTTCAGGTATTCGCCTAGATCGGCCCAGCCGCCGCCGACACGGACCATGACGCGCTCGCCGTTGTGGCCGACGCAGCGGATGAGCAGCTTCATAGGTGCGTCGCCGCCAGCGCGAGAGAGATAATAGGCCCTCGCGTCTTGGCTGTTGCGGGATCGTGGGCGGTTCGTCTTCGCGGGCGCCAGTAAGAAGGCCGGTGTTCCAGGGCGAGAAGACATGGTAGACATGGCGGATCCGCTGCGACGGAAAGGGTCTGCAGCTTTGGACTTAGCTCCCCGAGCAGGAAGCTTCAGGTCAGGGGGATTGAGATCGATCTTAGCGCCCGTCTTCGAGCTCAGCTTGATTCTGGTGGGGATCGACTCGAGAACTTCGCGGATCTGCTGCTGCATGTGATCGTCTTCACCAGCTACACTCATACGGCTTGGACTACCTAGGTGACTTCCATAATCAAAAGATGAGTCGGGGTCAAAGACGTCGGCCGCCTCTAACAGACTGCTGTCGGCCTGGGAGTTGCGTGGTGGTGTAACGCTAAATTTGGGTACCGATACAACTTCGGGCGCTTCCTTAAAGGTGACCGAAAGAGTCCTGGGCTTCGCGCGTGCCGGGGGCGAGTGGAAGGGGCTGATAGCTCCACTAGAGTGATATTCGTAATGGTTCCCTCCCGAAGACAAGCTCGGCTCCATCGAGTTCCCCCGTCTGAACGAGTACCCGTCTCTGGGGCTGCGCACCACAGTGGAAGCGACAGAAGAAAGCTTGCTGTTCCGTCTGGATTGGAAACAGGACGGGGGCAGCTCGGCCTCCTCCACACTGTCCATGCTCGTGAAGGAATTTTCCGGATCAAAATGAGGACTGGCTTTGAGCGGGAAGTCCATGTTCGAGTCAAATGACTCCTTGGATTTGATGACATTTCGGTTCATCTCGGACAACACGGGGCTTGGTTGAACGTTCAATCGGACCCCATTGCCCCCACGATATTGTCGTGGAGACGAGGAGATGGAATCATCGTCACTTGCGGGATGCTCGATGATCGGAACGAGCCGGTCTTCTGTGGCACTATCAAAGTCGGGGCTCGAGACCTCAGCAATGGCCATTTCATTTTCGGCCCGCTTGGCGTCAGGTCGGTTAACATCAGGTCGGTTGACATCGAGGTCAGGTGATGACGAGCTCGAAGTGCGGGCGCTAGCTTCGTTAGCGGGAACCTTGAACATCGGACTAGGTTGGAGAGAGCCGTGCGTCGGCTCAGTCCGAGCTAGACTGTTCTCCAGATTGGCCGTAGACGATGATCCGGACTCTATGCTTTCTATCAATGGTTGCTCAAACGACAACGGCAATGGCAATGACTCAGACGTAGACGCAGACAAAGTCGCAGACGCATCGATAGCACTCGCGCCGACCAAAGAAGACCGGGCCACTTCAGCCGCGGGACTTGGTCGATGGATTTGGATCTTGGGCTGAGGCGTCCCGAGATGTTCTGAGGAGCTCGAAGAGCTAGACGGCAGCTCGCCTTCTTGAACCAGTCGCTCCGAGGTAGTGACCCATTCCACGTAATCCTTTTCCACTGCTTCCATGCGATCCAGCCAGCTGTCGGGCAACGTATCCTCCACCCCCTCCAGTGTATCCAACATGAAGTCCAAGTCTTTCCCGGGCTTCGACACTTTCTGCCGCAGCACACCATTGATGATCTTAAAGTCTTGTCGAGAAAGATATGAAGCCGGGTTCATATCCTCACTTTTGGACTTCTTCTTGCCGCTGATATCGTGCATGGCAGTTGTTAGTGGCGAGTCGGCAGAATCAGATCTCGTGATTTCGATGGCACTCCACCCAGACTTCATGGCCACTTCAGCGTCCGTGATTAGTTCCAACACCATCGGCACCTTGCGCAGCACCAGCAATCGCACGCTCCACGAGTTAAGAAGTCGAACTAATTTCGACAGGTACGGTAAAGCCTTGACAGTGACTGCCGTGACAACCGCTGTCAGGTCCTCCATCTTGCAGTACGACCCCACCGATATGACCGAAACCCCGCCATCGGAGAATGGACTACACGGTCGCGATAAAGGCGCGATATGGTTCTGGAGCACCTGCGACTTGATCTCCTCCAAGTCCAATTCATCCAGACCCTTTTGGATCTGTTCAACCCTCTTCTCGTATTGCGCTACATCTTTTTCCGGCAGACTCCCGATGTACGATCCTTCAGACTGTGCCGCTGCTTGTTTCGATTTCTCGGGCGTCTCGAATAGACCAGCATGTTTCCTCCTCTTAGTAGTTGGCATCTCGAAGACAGCTGATCCGCCCAGAGACGGCCAAGGCCAGGCTGAAACCTCGTCCAGCCATTCATGGATCTTTTTAGCCGCAATTGCAGTCCGTATGGCAAATGATTGCTCCATGGCCGAAGCATTGTCGAGACATGTCTTCAGAGCACCTGAAGGTGCCCGTAAGGCCTCAATGGCCGATGTTGGCGACAGCCGAGAAAGCAGCTCGTCTCCAACTCGAAGTCGATTGGGTGATTGGGAGGTCGACCGCACCGGTCGGCGCATAGTATTCCGTGAGGCCGACAAGGGCGGTATCATGAATGAAAGAGCCCCGGGGGCACTAGAGTCGGTCATGGTTTCTAATTAATCCTGTTGTTTACTGGCGAAATCAGCCGATCCGTGTCGAATGCGGCGTTTGCAGGCTCGATGATGTTAGTAGATTATGTCGTTGTGGTTGCAAGAGACATGGTCAGCCAGTCGGTATGCGCCAATCCGTCGAAGGATGAGCGGGGGAGACGTCTCTGAAATGACGTCTCTCTCGTCTCTCTCTCTCCCTCTCTTGTTGCCGGCTGAGGGCAATTCACCACTACGTTGGTCTCTCGGGACCTCCAGTAGACAAAGATTGTCGTTTGCAAGGTGACATGTCTCTGGAGAGGGAGGAAGCTGGAGCTTTCGGCCTCGTTCCACCCGTGCCTGACAGACGGAAGTCGTGACCGGTTACGCAAGCGCACGAAGCACAAATTAAAAGAGAAGTGACATGCGAGGGAGAAACGAATCAGCACAGCAGCAACCCGAAAGAAACTGCGTTACATGCGGATTTCCCAATGTTCACGGCGAAACGCTGACACGCGGGCGGCTTTATGCGACCTGCCTCAGTGGGAAGGCGGAGTCTCAAGTTCCCTCAGAACTTCAAGGCCGAAATAAAGGTCTCGGAAGCTGCAACGGACACCTGCAGCCGGGGGCCCGATCAGCGGCGGTCAAGAGAAGGAAGGAGCGTCGGGTCCGAAGAGTATGAACGAGAGTGGGCAATGGTGGCAGCAATCACCCGGCCTTGTAATGTTGGGCGGGATTGCGGTGGCAGTATGCACAATCCACCTATGTAAGGTAAGGTACAGTAAGGTAAGGAACGTCTACGTGGGAAGCTCCTCTTCTCAGGCAGAGCTAGCCACAGGTTGAACAGCTGTCTGTTGAACAATGGGTGGAGTTAAAAAAAAGATGGCAAAGCACTGATGAGGCTGTGTGTTTGCAGTCGGTTTGCAGTTGTCTTTGCAGGATATGTTGGTCTAACGAGCGAATGAGCTTCTTCTTGGAAGGCGAAAAGAGTGGGTTTGGATGTACGGTAAGCTAGGCGCGTCTTTTCGTGTCAATATGAATGCAGGAGAGGCGTTTTGGGGCGGCGTGAGAATCGGAATGCGGAAGTAGAGTAAAGAAAATGAATACAATCCACGTCAGATGCGTGTGAAAAATCGAAACCTGGGGGTTGGATCGCTGGGGGCTGCGTGGTTGGATGGGAGTGGACGATGAGGCAGTGGAAGAATACCATGGGGAAAGAAAAAATGTGTGTGAAGAAGGCGTAAAGTGCTTACATGCAGTGTCATGGCTGGACAGCGAAAATGTGAGATGGCGGATGCGCGATGGCTGGCAGCTGGTAGGTAGTTCCGCTCTGCCGCGTAGTAGCACAACGCATTGCCGTTGTTCATTTCAGCCTCGTTTTCTGGATTCAGATGGACGCGGCAGAATCTGGCTCGTCATCATCCCGCACTTCTGAGGCTCAACCTTTGGACAACTCGTCCTCAGGCCATTACGCGCCATACTAGAACCTGCAGTCAACGGATGTTCAAACTGGATTCCTCAGTCTATTCCACAGCCAAGATTGATCATGATTGATTGAACATCAGTCTCTTACAAAATTTGCACCCGTACTGTAATTAACGACGGATACCACGTCCCTTGCCCAGAGGTTTGGAAGTGGGGCAGGGGTCGCCCAACTAATCTTGTGTCATCCCGACTTGGAGGAGCCTGAGCTCTGCCAGGCAATCACTGACTCCCACCTTGTCCAAAGTGCGGGACGTTACCACAGCGATCAATACGGCGGGACATTTGAAGATGGTCACGTTGTAGCCTAAAGATTGGGAATAAAATCCCGATAATCTAGCAGTTCACGACAATGAACAAGTAGTCTCTGACCTTCAGGCTACTCCATCATGACCACCCAGAACCCAAACCCGCCAGCAAAAGCATCCTCCCCCCCGAACTCATAAAGCAAAAAAAAAAAAAGATCTCAGTTTTCTCCAGCCCGAATCTCCAAGCACCAGTCAGACAGGTCACGCAATGTCGCGCATGAGGTCAGGGTCCCGGCCGCCCCCCATGTCACGATCTGCCTGTCACCCTTTTTGGGTTTTATCGCACGGCCAGGATGGCTAATAAAATGGGGAACCCAGATTCTGGGCGGCGCTTCTAAAAGCGTCTACTATGGGCAGACATAAGTAAAAAGCCTGCATGGAGTCGCGACAGGGGGCCTTGCCATCGGGCGGCAAGCTATGTGGGGGATCTTACAACCAATTGAAGTTCGAGTAAGAGAAATTCAAGCGGAAGAGCAAAAGCTGCCGAAGAAGCCGTACCGTCCTTGGCATTGCCACCAAATTGCTTTTCGAGTTACCGATTGCGAGCAATGAAAGTAGGACATGAATTCGCCTGTCGTGACACAGTAATTAACGCTAATGGCATGCGCACAAAATATTAGGATATACTTGTACAGTATAACTACACTACACAGTAGATCGTGTTGATACAAATTGCTCCAGGTTTTTTCCTGTCGCTTCGGCTTCTGTCTGCCGCTCTGGCTTTTTTTATTTTAGAGAATTTGATTGATGCGTGCGCAAGTACCTCTGTACCCTCGCCCTAGCGCTCCTTCCCTTGCTAGCGACTTTACCTGACCAGGGTATTTTAATCTGCAACCACCCATAGTAGAGCGTCTATGCACACCACCAGTCAATGTCTCGAATACCTGCGTGTTTTAACCAGCCGCTTCTCCGTACAGTAGTCGCATGTGAGCACTGAGAACGTCAGTAGAGTTTGGAATGGCCGCCATGTGCATTTCTTTCTGGATTTGGTAGGAAGAATCAGGCAGATTGGCATTTGAACTCTGACAGTTATTTTTTTCTTGGGCTGTGCTAAATCCCAAGCCCACTTAGCTAAATCCCAAGCCCCGAGGTGACCGCTTTCCTAATTGCTCACCACCTTCCGCATTACTGTTGTGGGTGTTCAGGCGCGCGCCCAAATCGATGGGCACGCTTAGGGATCGTTGATTACATCGTGACGGAACACACTCAATTGCTAGCGAGCCGTACGCAACAGGGCGACATTATTGGTAGCAAGAATAACTGGGTAATTGACAGCGAGGCATCGTAGTGGGCAGTGTCATGGACGGGAGTTGCGACAGAGACAGTGCTATCCGCGACGGCGACAGCGGCAGCATCGTGAGCATCATCGTGGGCACTGGGCGGCAGCACTGGTATCATGCCCCCCGGACATGCAGTACGGGATATACGCCGGTTTAGGCGATTTTTCGATTCTGCCGGCCGGGCTTGGGATTTAGCACAGCCCTTTTTCTTTGAATCAGTCAGAGAGTGTTTTGGCACCTTGATGTCTGAGTATGACGTTACGCTATCAACCGTTACGCCATGCTCCCGTGCTGCGATAAAGCCTTCCAAGAAATCGTATTCTCACGTATTGCAGCCAACGTGATGTGATGGACCTCTCTCCGCCGCGCGTCTTCCCCACTTCCCCCCTCTCTTCCCCGCTCACTTCACCTTCTCCATGATGGTATCTAAAGTTTTGGCGGGTTCTCCTTCTTGGGCCAACTGCTGTGCTCGGTTTGCCTGGAACACTTCAAATTGAGCCCCTTCACTGCGAACTAGCCGCGCTGCACCAGATACCGCACTAAAATTATGTGCAGTGCGGCTAGTCCGCAGCCAAGAGGATATCAGTACGAAGTATGGTAGAGTGCAATTACTTGCATAGCCGCCTACGGACGAACCAAACATCAGGGAAAATGAAACGATGCAAGTTTCAAGTATTTGGGGCGAACCCCAGGTAGTGTGGTGATTTCTTCTGAGCAAAGAGTAATTACCGTTTGGATTATTTCGTAGGGTTTGTGTTGGAGTCCAATGTAATCGCATGTCAAAAGTCTCAGCTCAAGCGACAAAAGTCTTATTAATCATGTAAATTTCACACAAAAAAAATTGGCATTTATTCAATTTGCCTTACAAGAAGCTTTATCCTACATCGATGGCCCCCTCTTTGTAAGTCGTTTCTAAGCACCAAATCGAATACCGCGGCGCTACAGCGGCACCCACCAGACCAGTCCTCCCCAAGGACTGAAGATACAGCCGACTTATTTTTATCTCATCCATTTCCGCAACCGCAAGAGGCTGAAAAGGATCCGGAACAGGAGTGCCCTGGATTTCCCCTTTGCCCGTGGTTCACGAGCATCCTGGGGTTGCGTCTCTGCACCAACGGCGGATCCGGCCTCAGCCTCTTGCGGCTGGGTTCCTTAATCACCGTATGCTCTTGCTCCAGTCTCGGCCTCTCGCGTCTGGGTTCCTTGCTCACGGTATGCTCGCACTCCATGCTTCCGCTTTCGAGCTGCATCGTCCGCCCCCGCCCCCACGGTTTGCTGCTCCGTCGTTCTCCCAAGGGGGTCCTCGTACACCGTTGTCTGCACAACCCTTACCGGTAAGCGGAGCCCACCGACCCTCTTATAAAATCTGCGCGAAGAAGAAAAAGCAGACACCTGCGGGGGAGGCATCGGTGGGCGCCTTCTCAGGATTCTTCCATCGGCATCCTGCGCAGCTTGATCGCATATGAGCCCCGTTTGGTTCGGTTCTTCCGCAATACTCTCAAGAGGCGGCAGACGCGCAACCGAAGCTGTTGAGGCGGGCTTTGGGAAATGTCAGGTCAGCTGTAACGAGCTCAGTGGTCTGGAAGCCGGAAGGAACTCACCCAGTCCGCCATATCGACGCCGGGCGGCGGCGGAGGACGAGACAGTGCGATAGGGTGCCCAGGCAGTACGCCATACGTGGTGTTAATGACCGGCACTACTTTTCTCTACACAACGCTATCAGCCAGGAGTTCCTCAAGAGGAGAATCTGCACCAGGAAAAGTGGTCTATCTGAATGAGGATTCAATGCCTTATGAGTAGGAACCTTTTGTTTAGTCCTGAGGTCAGACAGATCGGCCAGGGAGTAAGAACAAGTCCGTAAGAGCGCAATAAGGTCCCGGTGCTCGTCGGTAATATGTCCATCACCATTTGGGCCTTTTCCGGCTTCACACCATTCGAGGGCCCTCGCAATATTCTCCTGCAGTTGCTCAGCATTCTGTGCCACACGCCCCATCTCGCGCATCAGAGCACAGAAAGCTCCGCTTGCCCGCCTGGCCTGGTGGACTAGCACGTCGACATTGGTGACAAGGCCTGAATCGACCCATGATTTCACTGGGGCGATTCTGATTCCGATTTCTGTAGGCTCCGGGACCACGGTTTGTGGCTGGGTGGACGGTGATGGGGCCAGTGTCTGTATAAAGCAATACGTTAGGTTGGACTGAGTAGCACGAGGTCAGAGAAACAGGTGAACAAACCGATGCCTCTGTTTCTTCCTCCTCGATACTTGGAGGCAGTTGATCGTATGGAATTTCTTCCTCGACAGTTGCAGACAATGACCCTTGTGGGACCTCTTGCTGGACGGCCAGGACTTCTGGCTCCTTCCCTTTGCCCGTGGACGCCATTTTTGAAAGGTACGAGATGAAGTGGTTGTGAGTGACTTAGGTCTGTCGTGGTGTGCTAGGAAAAAGGCAGGAGAAGGGCAGATAAAGTATTCGACCGTTTACTTGCCCATTTATCAAGGATTTGGGGCTCGCTGGATTTTTATCTCGTCTATGACGGACACGTGTGAGAGGGGGTTTCTATGACCCTTACGAAATCGACAGTAATAGAGCTAAGCAAGCGATTCTAACATGCACCTCTGGCAGCATACTCGTATATAAAAACACGTTGCGCTTACACTAAGCCCTCCGTAGCTGCTAGTCTATACGGCACGCTAGGAATTAGTTCAAACGTCGATAGCAACGTCAACCCAATACACAGTCCGTATCTACCAGCTAGCCAATGATTAGAGCTCTAGTGCTCATCGCGGAGAAAATTTCATCTGTCAGCTATCATCAGTCCAGTGTCATGACTGGCAGATGTTGGACTTGGGGCATCCCCGACTTTTTCCCTGCGTTGCTACGCCGTCTACTCCGTGGTCCAGCCCGCAGCATACCAGCTCACGAAGGAAGCTAGTCCACCCAGGAACCCAAATCAATCATTAGTGTATCGCTAATGCACCGGACATTAAACAGTAGATAAGAACGTTAGTCTCACGACGTGTACGCAAATGGCTCTGCAAGCATCGACTCCTCAGTGTCAACATGAAACCCAAAATCATACGAGAAACAGCGAAAGCGACGATAAAAACGTAATTCGTTACGAAGAAGACGAAAAAGAGAGACTAAAGTTACATGATCACAGAATAATCTGTACCATCCTCCTCCTCCTCCTCCTCCTCAGTGGACTTCCAAGAACGAGCTGGTGGAAGATAACCCATGAGTTGCATCCCCAGTACGCTTCCACAGTCAATCCCGAAACACTTTCCTCCCTATCCGCAGATAGCCTCTACTGGAACTTGGTAATGAATTTTCCGAAAGGAGAGTTGGCGTGCTATAATCACTGGTATTAGATAGATCTCATTGAGAATTTATCGAAGTGGAAGCCACAACTTACGTATCTGACACCAACCACGCCAGGTCCCATAACCCAAGCAAATGGGCAGAACAATGGGTGGCCCGTCTCAGGATTCTGCAAAACCACGTTAGCCAATCCGACGTAACTGACAAGAGCCCGTCTCTAAAATACCGATTCAAAGAGGAGCCTTCCTTACCTTGATAGTATCGAAAGCGGCGATAGCAGCACGAAAGTCCTGGTGGGCCTGCGCACTAGTAGCGTTGGTATTGGCGATCTCCTGGCGCACTTGGGAAGCAAAGAATATGAGGTTGTTCATGCGCCGCTGCAAGGTCAAACGTTTGCGGCGGATTGAGTGGCATCTTATAGAGGCTTCTCTCGCCCGGTGGTGCACTACCGCCACCTCTGCGGAGGCATTGACGGGGTTAGAAGCGGGGGTCGACATTTTCTTTTTGTGCAAGCTAGTAAGTGTATTGACGTTAATTGACTGCATTCGCGATGTGAGCCGTTCTTGATAGTGATGCTCCACGTACCGAGGTTTACTGATCTCAAGACTGTGGTTCAGACCTTTCTCTCTTCGGCTGGAGTGCTCTGGTGTTTGGTGTCGAGCTCACAAATGCTTCGCGTTGTGGGATCGGTGCGAGGAAGAGGATGCCACGGTTGAAATTTGCAGAAGGTAAGTAAGTGGAAGTCCCAGCTCCGCCTGCTGGGGCAGCCTACATGGCAAGAGGCACCGCTGGAATCCAGGTCGTCGTCGTTGTTGTTTTTGCTGTCATCGTCGCCATCATTCTCGTGGATGTCAATAGAAAACGGTGGACCCAAGTCTGGGTCAATGTGAGCGTTGGGAACGTGAGCGGTATTGCGTCGAGGTATTGTTCGTTCGTTCTATTATCATCGTCACCCTCGCCAACGACACCAGCAGTGGCAGTGGCGGAGGCAAAGAGGAATCGAGGCCTGATCCAGCATGGGTGGGTTGAAAGTAATACGTCGAGGCATTATTTGTTCGTGGTCACATCGACAAGTCACAAACATGTGAAAGCCATCTGGAGTACTGTACCAAGCATGATCACCCTATCATATTTGGGCGTGATGTCCATGAATGGATCTCGTCACCAATTATGCCGTGTTCTTTTGATAAAGGAAGAACGAGTGAGAGGCATTAGGTATCGCAATGCTTGAAACACACCTAGACTACTGATCATATCAGTGTTATCAGGAAAGCATTCGGGATCTTTCCCCCACTGACCCTCAAACTTCGATTATCCTCAGGGGTTCGTGGCCCGTGCGCGATGTAAGTCTTCCAACGAATCAAAATACTCGAAAAACTCCTTTTGGTTTGGTTTTATGCAGGCTCCACCAAAACAAACCTGTCCTCCAATTACAATTCCGACCATTTATTCCCTCGCCTCCCCTCCATGCCCCCCTTCGTCCTCCCAAACCTGTACATCCTCCTCCACCCCCCTCCTCTGATGGTCGTCCATACTCCTTAGCTGCTCCAACAAACTTTTCTTGACGCCCTTCTCCCGGCTATGCAGCCACGCCGCCGCCCACGTACACGCCCCCACGATCACGGCATTGCATAAGAACGCCGAAAAGTCGCACGCTAGAATGTTGCGCACTCCTTGCCAGGTCATCCCAGTGTTTATGTCCGCCAGAGCCGCGGCATAGCCGAAACCAAAGCGGTGGGAAATGAATGAGCGCGCTATGTTGCGGGCAGCGAGGACTTCGAAGGGTGCGATGACAACAGAGACGAGGAGGGAGGTCTGTGTGCCCGCTATGAAGGCCGAAGGGAGCATGGTCAGCGGAGTGATGTCGTATTTGCCCGGCGTGGCGGAGTCGCGACATTGCGCTCCGGTACTGCTGCCATCGTTACTGGTTCGCAGTTCCGCGGACCACATGCCAAGCTGAGGCTCAGCGGTGTCCGAGGTCTCGACATCGAAGCTGATCATCTGTGGATTATTGATAGACTGGTCTGGGTCCTCGTCATCGGTGGGGTAATCCTGCTCTCTAGAGCCACCGTCGTAGGATGAGAACGTGCCTTGTCGCTGTATCGAGGCTTGAGGCTCCTCCTGGTCAGTAACTCGCCCGTGTCTGATCTCGCGGTCCGCGGCTCCCAAAGTAGGGGATTCGGCGCGTGTCTGGGAAGCCTCTTCGGCGAGTACTATGGCTTCTTGCTCTGCTTCAAGATCGAAATGGGCCATTTTTTGCGCGGGCCCGGGAAGGCTGTTGTAGATTATGGGAGAGATCAAGGTAGAGATGTGTTCCCGCACGAAATCGGTCAAGTAGAATGCCAGTAAAGGCGTCGAGTTGATTAAAACGCGGCCGAGCCAGATTTTGAGGGTGGCGCTATCAAGAGAGTAGAGTGGCGGTGGAGCGGGAACGGGCGAGGATTGTGTGCAGGGGATGAAAAAACCGAGGTCGGGGAACCATCGCGAGGAGGGGATTAAGTAGAGTCGCTGTAAGGTTAAAAATAAGAGCAAATGTTGGCGACACCATTGAAAGCCGAAATTCAGCCTGACTAGAGAGTAAGCAAGGTGGCCAGCAGTCGGGCAATGTCTCAAGATGCCCGGGAAAACGCACCAACGGTGTTGCTTCAACGACTGCTCCACCTTGAACAAGTACAGACTCTCCAGCAGAATCCAAATTGGCAAACCGCCCAACACCCGGCTCTTCCAAGAGAACATTCTAGCATCGAATGCCCACATACCGAAAAAGTCTGCGTGACAATAAGGCCGATACACCTAGCAGTAGCCCATACACAGTCGTCAGCCCACCCAGTCTCAGCTTCACCTCGTTCAGAAGATCTCCCCCCTCCCCCGAACCCACCATAATACGCGATCGCAGCCCATGCATCCCCCATAATCCCACCCTGCTAGTCCACTTAGAACCGCACGTCAACCATTCCGTTGTCCGCGCATCGTGGGCAAACGAGGCCCGATCGAGCGCTTGCTCGCATTTAGCGAGACCTGGGTTACATGGCTCGGCTACGCCAATAACGTGCATAACTTCGTTGTGTGCGCGGATTACATCGCGGATGCACTGGCGTGTTTCGGGGTTGATGATGCGACCGCGCTCATCGTATTGGTGTGGTGGTTCTCGCGGGTCGGACGGGCCATTCCCGGTTTCGACATCGTCATAAGGGGAGCGTCCCTGAGGTGAGTGCGTCAGTAGTGACGATAGGGAAGGGGCGTGGGAGGAACGCACCAGAGCCATGGAAGTCAGGGGACCGAGTCTGGTCATGTTGGGCAGTGATCGTGGAGTTTCAATGTCTCGACCTCATGGAATCTGCGCTCTTTGCCCACCAGGACTGTATGACTGGATGGTTTCGCGACACATGCCGTGGTGCGAAATGATAGATTGGGCCTGGCAATTGATATAAAAACGGCGATTTCAATAGGTTCGGATATGCACTGCCAATCTTGCTCTTCAAAACTCGACTGCTGAGCTAACAGAACAAGGACATTTTTAACGCCAGTAGATCTCGATAGTTCGCGATCCCCTTGTGAATTGCATTCTCGGCGTGCACGACGTCACCACCCTTGCTTCACGCAAGCGCGACGGAGCGGGACCATGCACCCTGCTGTGCGCAACTACATCGCAGTATTCGTATTGGCAATAAATCATAAATTATGAAATAACCCAAACTAAATATAACAAACTAGATGCGCCCTAACATACAAGCATGTGGATCCCAGAACCCCACATTTTGCGGTATTTATTGCATATTAAATATCGCCCACTAGAATAGCCAGATAGCCCTAGATTCTAGTTCTTCAGTTTACATCTGATCTATTCATCATGGGCCTAATACGATAGCCAAGTCTTTATTGGTGGAATCGCTCCCAGTGTGACCGTTCCCACCCGAAGTCAGCCTATTCCAGGTCCCGAGTGGCAGAAGCGAAAGCCACAAGCCCACCTTCCGGACCGCCTGAGTAACGTATCGGGTAGGAAATTATAACACCCATGAACGTTACTTACTATGGATACTGTGTAGTGGCCCGCAAGTTGGGGTTCTACGTTAGGGCCCCATCCACCAGCTTTTTCGGAACAGTTTTTCAGACCAGGGAAATGTCGATACGTGAGGGCAAAAACGGATAGGCAGGTAGCATGCAGCGTCTTTCCCATCTCAGCCGTGCGGCGCGCAGTATTACTGCAAATTTGTACCTTCTTGATGCCTAGCAATGTATCTTTTCGAAATCATCAGATCGATGCTTTCATGTGGCTTGGAAACGCTCAAAACTGGATGTACTTGAAATCGGGACTTGCCTGGAGGATGAAAGTGAGGAACGCACTTCGAGATCCCTGCTGCGAAATGGTGCCCAGAAGGGCCCAGCCTTGGCGGGGCTTCATTGGGAAGTATGGAAGAGAAAGAACATCTGAAGAAGGCATGCAAATTATACCCGGTAGCTAGCATGGCGAACGAGAGATGAACGGACCCACGGCTCCCCCGAGATGCGCCGCGTGATGGTGAAAACCCAAGAGACCAAACGAACCAGGGCTAAGGAATGTTCAAATAAAGCTTTACCAGCCGCTTGACTCGATTCTGGCTCCTCTCCTTTAGAATGGTTGACGGCTTATCTAGCATTGATTCTTGAGCATCAACCGGTATTATACTATCATCCTGAGAACCCCTCGTTGGGTGTTCCATCGTCTTGGATCAATCGAGACAATAACATCAAACCTCGGAGTTACAGGAAAAAGATCGCAGTCATGATCTCCCTAGGGGTCCTTGTCAATGTCGTCCTGTTCCTGTCTGCGTTTCCTGGCATCCAACCATGAGCTAACCCAGCGCCCAGCTTAGAAAGACCCGGTCCTGAAGGTCCCGAGCCAGTGTCGGAGAAGCCGCAACGTGATATATTCACAGATGAGTAGGTTTTCCATCCCGTTAGTGCGCAAACCGTAGCTAAAATCCAACAGAATGTCTTCTACTAAAAACTTTATTGAGCACGACAAAGGTCCTGAGGAGTTCAATAAAGCCGTGGAAGAATTTGCCTCTAGCGCAAGTGGCAGGGCGCATGAGGAGGCCTGGCGGTCTTATCTCAAAGGCTGCCCTGAAGAAGAGCGACCCAATGATATGTTTATTGTGGGCCTGGAACCACCGCATAGCAGTCACACCGAGGCTCATGAAGAGATTGGAGAAGAGATTGGAGAAGTGACTGGAAAAGAGACTGGAAAATACAGAATAGTACAAGACATAACCTTACAGTACGGCGGCGACCGGTCAGTTCGCCAATTGGCCATGATCCATCACGCTCAGGAAATACTGGGAATACCGGCCAACCAGATGCATTTTCTCGACCCAAACTTTTTCACGGACCAAGACAAGGTGTGGTTCGGGAAGCTTGGTTATAGCAGAATTGAGACTAAAGGTATTCAATCGGGCGATGCGAACCTCCGTGCGGATAGAAAAACCCCTCGTGTGGGTAAAAGAACCGTTGCCGTGTTTCTTAAACCAAACAGTGATGCCATGAGGTGGCTTGCGGAACTGCCAGAGAGCGAGAGACCTGCGGGTTATTACACATATGGGTATTGGAAAAACGGAAAACTGGCGATCAATGTACCGATGCTGGATGTTTTCGACATGAAGACGGCTCGTTCGACAGGTAGAAATTTACCCATTTCTTTCAAAGCTTACGATCTGCCATGGGAGGGCACGGAGAACAATCCTGAAGGACTGCAGGAGGTCCTGTTGTTCACAAGACGTTGGCGGAACCAAGATCAGCGTCCACAGTTGGAATCCGATTGATATTCTGGTCGTGCTGGACGGCTTTGACTGAGAAACCCGCCTGACAAGTGTCTTTGGCCGCCGGACGCATCAGCCCCCAGATGCATCATCACACAGTCATCTCAGTGTCCAGACCGTGGAAATTCGGAGGGCTTATTGTGTAATCTAGGAGAAACCAATTTGAAGGGGCCAAGATAACTAACTGGGTTAGTCCGGCCGGATTTTTGAACGAAGTGGTACGGTATAATCCAGGCAACCAAGCCAGCCAGGGCAACAATGGAGGATTGCAGGTGCTTAAGCACTCAGTATTACTGTGTAACTGCACCGTTATGCAGATGTAACTGTAAACTTTCTTCTTCATTATCATGCTAATACCAGCTATATTATGCAGCGTATGTACGATCGTGCTACCTAGTGAAACCAACATAGTATTCATGAAGCTATCCCATAAATAGCGAGGGAACTGCAACCCCCCCGAGCTTTATCGATAAGAAGCTGTCGCATCTGCGATAAGAAAAAAAGTTGGCGATCGCGTTCCTTTAACAAGCGCAATTCAAACCCAAATCTACCGCACCACCTACCATGCGCAACTTGGCGACTCAATTGCCGCGCAAGTACCCGTCCGACGCTTCAATATGACCACCAGAGCACCGTATAGAACGACGTTCGAAGCGGGCCATGTGATCCGCCCCATCTTCACCGGCGGGGCCGTCGCGTTGGACAACAGCGGCCGCCTGCTCGCCACCGCGCTGGGCGAGGATGTAGTCCTGACAGACCTCGAGACGGGTCGGCACCTGGGTCAGATCGAGGGTGATGGCGAGTCTGTGTCGACCATGACTTGTAAGGTTTGCGCCGCGCAAGGTCGAGACTAATGTCGAGACTATACGGGGATTCCAGAGTTAACCCGGCGCGAACAGTGACACCATCCGGATCGCACGTGATCACCTGCTCGCGCTCCCTCTCTATGCGCATTTTCGCCTTGAAGAAGAGCTTGAAGAAGAGCGAGACGGAAAACGATGATACCACTTTGAAACCGACTCTACTGCGAACGCTAAAACCTCACGGCACGCCTGTTGTCGTTCTCGCTGTCGATCGCACAAGCACGTTACTGGCGACGGGTGGAACGGACGGCTCGATTAAAGTCTGGGATATATGCGGTGGATATGTAACGCATACGTTCCACGGGCCCAGCGTGCTGGTATCGGCGTTGCATTTCTTCCAAGTGGCTACCTCGAGTACAGCGGGCGAGGAAAAGAAGAAAAGGAGGAAATCGAAGGGCACCGTGGATGGGGGCGAAAATGAGGGTGAAAATGGGGACCATAATACCACGAATGGATTCCGTCTAGCCTCTGGGAGTCAGGATGGAAAGATACGAGTCTGGGACCTACAGAAGCGGAGAGCGGTGGCCAATCTTGAGTCTCATGTCTCAAATGTCCAGGCCCTGGATTACTCTTCCACACAGCACGCTCTGATGTCGGCAGGGAGAGACAAGACTATTACATGGTGGGATACTCAGTCCTGGAAAGTGCGCAAGGTTGTGCCGTGTTCGGAGATGGTGGAGGCTGCAGGCTTTGCTGGCGAAGACGGATCGTTGACATACACGACGGGATCCAATGGTCAGCTCCGCGTCTGGGATACTGATTCGGGATGTGAATTGACCAAAATCCAGACATTGAGGTCAGAGGAAGAGGCTATCGTCGGTGCTGTTGCAAGACCAGAACTCCCTTTTATCCTAACCGTACAAATGGACCATACATTTAGCCTTTACCATTTGCCTTCCAAAAACTCATTGTCTGATCCACCTGAGCCGTTTCGAAGAATATCCGGTACACACGACGAGATCATTGACCTCCGCTATGTTCTCCCTGATTCATCTATGATGGCACTCGCCACAAACGCCGAAGATATCCGCTTAGTTTCCGTAGTGGAGTCAAAACCCGACCAGACCGCCCTTGTATCTTCCGATTACTTCGGCCAGGACATCGGCCTCCTCAAAGGCCATGAAGACATTGTGCTGACCCTCGATGTTGACTGGTCCGGCCACTGGATCGCCACCGGCGCTAAAGACAACACCGCCCGCATCTGGCGTGTTGACCCGTCCAAAGATTCCTACACATGCCACGCCACCTTCTCCGGCCACGCCAAATCGGTCACCGCTATAGCCTTCCCCCGAACCAAGCCCGCCGAAGGCTCCAAATCACACCAAGACCCGCTAAACCATCCACCAGCCTACCTTATCACTGGTTCTGAGGACCAGACCGTCAAGAAATGGGATATCCCTCGCGAACCTTCCTCTTCGAAAAAGGGCGCCCGCTCTCTCTACACCCGCAAAGCCCACGAAAAGGACATCAACGCTATCGACGTGAACCCTACCTCCACATTATTTGCAACCGCTTCCCAAGACTCTACGGTAAAAGTCTGGTCCACACAGGAGGGCGAAGCCCAAGGGATCCTGCGCGGACATCGTCGCGGTGTCTGGTCTCTCGCCTTCTCTCCCACCAACACGCCCTCTCTACAAGGGGAATCCGGCTCTGTGTCGGGCAAGGGGGTCATCGTTACCGGAAGTGGCGACAAAACCGTCAAATTATGGAGTCTAAGCGACTACACTTGTCTCCGCACCTTCGAGGGCCATTCTCACAACGTCCTAAAAGTCGTCTGGCTTAATATCCCCTCCTCCTCCTCCCCTTCGGATGGGAACAATGCTAAGAAACGAATGCACATCGCCACCGCCGGCCGCGACGGCCTTGTTAAAGTTTGGGACGTCAACACAGGGGAGACCGAGACTACGCTCGACAACCACTCTGACCAAGTCTGGGCTTTAGCCGTGCATCCCCGCACCAACACCCTCGTCTCTGGGAGCGGCGATTCCACCGTAACTTTCTGGAGCGACACCTCGGCCCTCACCCAGGAAAAGCGCGACGAAGAACGCCTCAGACACGTCGAGCAAGAACAGCAGCTCCAGAACCACATCCACGCGGGCTCCTACAAGGAAGCCCTCGAACTCGCCCTCCAACTCAACCACCCGGGCCGCCTCTTGTCCTTGTTCACCTCAGTGATCAACACCCGTGCCCCGGACTCGGGAAGCCTCACCGGTCTCCACGCTGTGGACACTGTGCTGGCTTCGCTGGACGACGACCAGATCTTCACCCTTCTTTTGCGGCTTAGAGACTGGAACACGAATGCCAGGACGGCGCCTGTTGCTCAGAGAGTTCTCGGCGCGGTGGTGCGCACATTCTCGGCGGAGCGGATCTCGGGGTTGCGCGGCGGGAGGGGACAGAAGAGCGTCGGAGAGGTGTTGAAGGGGCTGCGGACGTATACCGAGAGGCATTATCGTAGAGTAGAGGAGCTGGTCGATGAAAGCTGGGTTGTGGAGTTTACCCTGGGGGAGATGGATGGGTTGGTTGGGGATGGAAACGGGGAGAGGGATGGGGAGGATATGGTTATGGGCGGGCTTTAGGGCTGTGTAGGGAAAGGGGAGTCGGATTTAGATGTATGCCATGTTTGCAGATTTGTACTCATACCCAAGCATGTCGTTGAGAACTAGCGCCGTTTGGTGAGCATGATGATCTGACACCAGCTGCACAACAGCGTAATGGCAGAAATGGTGTGCGTGTACCTGGATTTAGTCGCATATCATAGTATATATGCACCGGCAGATACACACAGCGATGAACAGAACATCAATCGCCAAACTCTCATGTCTTCAAATCTCATCCTCTCCACTAATACCCATAAAAAGACCCGGGCACATAGTATCATGGTGGAAATTTACCCCCACCCCCACCCCGAGTTCCCGCTGCCGTAGTAATAGGGACGTGAGCGGGGTCGCGGGGTTGAAGGAATTTCGTACTGTATCATAGCTCCCTCCTACAACTCTTCGATCTCACTATAGTTGCTGTAGATATGGTCCACGGGTTCTACACAATAGTCTTGAGAAGATTTCCTAAACATGGCCTGCCTATTTGAGTGCCAGTAGGCCATGGAGGTGTACTTCCTCTACAGATGCATACGGTACTAGCCGAAGCCGCAGCCGAACAAGAGAGCAGAGCCGGTAGGCAGCCACGCTCGGACCCGGCCGGCGGGATGACAACCTGTGTGTGAAGGACTTCTTCGGACTCGGCGGGCCCGGCCGGATCAGAACCCCGAAACACCACCGCTGTTATCTCGCGATGTTTCATGTGCGGGGCACCAGGACAGCAGGTGATGGCCAAAGAACTCCCTATAGCTGAAGTTCTATATACTGTATCGGTAACCGATTCACGGACACGGTTTTGTGGCCGCTGCCGGACAGAAAAGCGGCAGCCATGCAGAACTTCCGCGCACTGGGCAGTAAACTGTTGTTACTGTTATTTATCACGTATGTACATGGGTGGGCTGGACTATCATTCTACTATTTCACCAATGTTGACTTTGCCTACTCATTAGACTCTAGTCTGTGTGACCGGAGTCCCGAGTGGGCGGCACGGACGACAAAAACACACAAATACCTAGATCACGGTCCACGTCGCTGTTATGCATATACCACCATGTCACTGACATTAGCACCATGAAGGCGTGTTGTGTTCGAAGTATCGATAGATCCCGTACAAGTAAGCGGGCAAAATAAACGGGCAATTTGACCCGTGTGTATGACATGCCCAGTCCAGTTTTATGTCTTCGCTCCGGAGGATCTCGAGACTACGCCACTTGCTCTCATTGCCTCATATGGTAAAGAGAATATACGACCTCCATCTGAACCCCTAAGGCTTCAAGGCCGGTTCAAGGATCAAATCCAACTTTTGATCAAGACTTGTTCGGATTCGGGCTGTACGGCAACATAGTCAAGATTCAAGTATCCTCCGCTTATAGCTCATTGGGCGGAGTATAAGAGTTCAATACACTCCGGCACTGTTTGTCCTTCAACAATAAGCCGGGAGGTATTATCTTGGTTGATCCGCCGTGAGAAGGCTGTGTGTTACTCATTTGGCACTGGTCTCATAACTCTTGAGCAACGGATATCGCAATTTTACGACCGTCAAAACATCGTCAGTTTTGCAATCCCCTCTACACCACAGCGACAACGTCAAGTGCGTTCGAGGAAGCACTATTCTCCTCATAAAATAATGAGGAGTTCGGCTATTTATAACAGACATGTATCTGCACAAGCAGTCAGCGAGGTCGAGGAGGTACCTTGTGGAAGTGCCACTGGCCGAATATCAACACTACCTGTCAAGAACCATATGATTCGGTAGATGACCAAATCAATAAACTGGTATCGACTGTTTGTTTCCCTTGAGCCAGCGTATTGGAAAAGACATGCTAGGAAAACACAGAACGTCCCCCGCCAAAGTCCTAGAGTTCACGCTCTATCACCGAAACACCATCGAACTTATCTGACGCTCCCCCTACTGCAACGACTTCGCCGCTGAGGGGAATCCCGAATACTGTGGGATACGACATGGCCTTGGGAACTGGGTTAAGGTTCGACGCCCTAAGCGCATGCCCTGGGAAGGCTGGCACGCCCTCCGAGAAGCGCACCCCAGACACCGCGGAGGTTTAGAGCATGTCACAGTAGCACCAGAACGAGAAGGAACACATACAACACAGGAGACACCCGGGCGGGTTCTTGGCATTCTCGAGGCTTGTTTCCGGCACCGGGCAGATGTAGAGGTACAAAAGGCGGGGCCTAACCCCGATCTGGTGCAAATAAGAGTTTCCAACCCAACCTTAGTAGGGAGGCAACTCGGCATTCTCAGATAATTCTTAGAGCACATTCCTTCAGTTCAATTACGGCGCGATACCTCTTACATGATGATCCTAAATCTCACCATGGAAGGATTTCTGAACAGTTTGCGTTGGGATGCCTGCAAGAAACCCTGCCAACTATTATGGGGCCTAGAATGCTATAGTTACGCCCAAGACAATGTTCCCACACACGGAATACGTAGTCCAAGACGAGCGTTACTGGACTGATTGGATGAGGCACACGAAACTTGGCATGACGACGGTGCGTACAACGACGTGTCGCAGATGATGAGGATTTGACCCACCTATCCGGCAGCGTAGCCTGAAGCGGCGCGGCCCCCAACAAGGGGCTCTACCGAGATTCAGGTTGTATGATATCATTTTGGGATAATCATGTAACTATAGTAGCAACTATGCGGAGGAGTTAGATAGAAGACAAAGGGCACCATAC
Organism: Iodosphaeria phyllophila; assembly: GCA_025802455.2. Taxonomy (NCBI): domain Eukaryota; kingdom Fungi; phylum Ascomycota; class Sordariomycetes; order Amphisphaeriales; family Iodosphaeriaceae; genus Iodosphaeria; species Iodosphaeria phyllophila. The sequence goes on along the minus strand of JAOYMO020292156.1, from coordinate 4,077 downwards.
CAGATAGCCAAGAAATGAAACAAGCCATTACCGTTTGCCCGCAGATTGATTTTGCTTCAACGCCAACCAACCTCACAACATCTACCATGGTCGGACAAACGACGGCGACGTGCCATCGCTTTTCGATAACGGCACGACATCAAGCTTAATTGCTAAGAGCGCCGTTCGGCCTACCGGGCTGTACGGCGAGGGTCAAACCGTGGGTTGTGGGTGATATTGCGCTAATTGATTCAGATATCCCGATAAAGGGGGCACCACGCCGTTACTCGTCACGTCAGCCAATCGTGCTCAACGCGTTCGTCGCAAAAGATCTCACGGATCACTTCGTTGGGCCGACCGACAGTCCATATTTGGCTCAAGCCCATCTGGTCAGTCGCGAAGGGTGACGGAAGGCACGATCGCGTCGCGATCGATTACCGACGAGCCAACAACCGGAGGTAAATGCTCACTTACCCAGTCCCCAATGTTGAAGACGAGCGCTCTTAGGCACAAGTTTTATGTGCGGCTTGACTTGGAGTGAGGTTTTTTTTTTTTTTTTTTTTCAGATCGGCCTTACCCAACGGGGCAAAGAGGCCACCACCTTGAGTATGCCCGGCCGCCACTACCAGTTTAAATTGATATCTTTTAGGGCCACTAGCACACCGGCAAAATCTCACAAGGCCATGGGCGCACTAAAGCCAGACATTGCAGACATTGTCGCTAACATGATAGACGACCTGTTAGCTTGGGGCAACATCGTTGACCAGGCGTACCGAAATGCCCAGCGAGTATTCCTCAAGTTCCACGATCTCGATTCCCGCCTGAAAAGACTGAAAAGGGCTAATTTGACCTGTTTTGTCACTGGAGTTAGGTATTTAGGACACATTACCAGCATTACCAGCATGTGGCCTAAACCCGGCGGAAATCCGAGCTATCCTTGAGCGACCGATTCCTACAATGGCCGAGGGGTTGAGAAGCTCTACCCAGGCTTGCAACTACTTTCGAGGTTATCATCATCTGTTTTAGGTGGCAGTTGAAATCTTTCAAGTTCTTGAAACAGGTAAAGTAGAAACCAAGATGAGGCCCGAAATGATCCAGGCTTGGGAACGCACCCAGCAGATAATGCTGCGGGCGCCGCTAGTTCAGAATTTTGTGCAGGGCAACTCGGCCACCGTGGATACAGATCCTTCGACAAGGTACATTGGCGGCGTTTTGATGCAAGTTGGCTCGACGGTCACCATCAGCCAGGCGAACCTCGAAACGGCCAACCCCCGCCCAAACGTCTACACCAATCGAAAGCTGACGCCCACGCAAACGAATTATTCGACGCAAGAACGTGAGATTCTTGTGATCGTTTATGTGCTGCAGCAATGGTGTTGTTGGCCTGAAGGTGTTAAGACCTAGAGACGAACAGACCATTAGACGGTGTCAGGGATGCGCACAGAGCGTGGCCTGCCTCCCAGAATGCAGCGATTTGTGAATGTTTTGGAAAATTCGACGCCAACATTATCTACTGACACGGGAAACCCAATGCTCTGGCAGGTTGGTTAAGCAGGCCCGAAGGCGATGCCTGGGGCCAAACCGCCAATGCCGCAGCCCAAAACGTCGACGACAGAGCGCTATTCTAGCTCCTTTCAAAGACGCTGTTACCGATATCAACAGAAACATTTTGATGGAGATGACAGGCACAGATGAGTATTACATCTCTGCATATCAGTCTATAGCTGATTTTTAGGCCAACTTCCCTCCGAAATTCCTGCACGCGCTTGGAGCGGCTGATTTGCTTCCCCACGATTTGGAGTTGGAAGCGATAGCCCTGTCGTTCTACTTCGCAATTTGAGTCTACCTCATAGTGAGTGTAACGAGATCAGAATGCGGGTTGAGCGGCTTAAAAAGCGCATTCTAATATGCATGACCATAGGGACAGAGCACCATGGGAGGATCGCCCACCTGGTTCGGATCTCAATGCAGTGTGATAAAGGGTCAGGAGAAATTGTTGAGATCTAGAGACAATAGTATCGGTCCGGCTTGCTTGCGCAATGACGATGAATAAAGCTCAGGGTCAGAGCTTGCAATGTGTTGGTTTGGTCCTTGATAGGCTAGCTTTTGCGCACATGTAGTGGTATGGTGCTCCTGGTGGGGTTTTGGATTCATCTAGTATCACAATGGTGCGTCTTTCTACGGAGCAAGGGAAACACGGTTTTGTACGGAGTACAGGAGGGTGCATCCTGAAGTCTGCCTACAGAAAAGAAGTCTTATGGCATTCTCCTGGCTTGCGTGCGTTAAGATGATGAGGTCACAACCAATTCTGTTTCAGTTACACCTGGTTTCAGCAACTATCAACACCAAGAACTCCCAACACGATTCTGATATCACTCCTTTCAACTGCTTGACCTGATCATTCGTATCTCCTATTTTCTTCGTAGTTTCTCCGCCAACTTTTTCTTCGAAGAACCCGAAACAGTTAAAAAGGACTTGGGAACAAGAGAACTGGCATACAACGATGATTGAGCGTTTCGAGTACACTAGCATGCCCAGAGACATGAGCCTTACTATGGCGGGACATACCGGTAGTAGGTATCAGCGTGTCACCAGCCTATCAGATACATCTACAGGCACGAAGCGGCTCGTGAGATCCCGTACTTTTCTCTCTGATAGGCTCAAAGATAACTTGGGGTAAATTGGGCAGGCGTGGAAAAAACCAAATCACGGTTCACACTGCACCCTTAAGTTTCATATGTAAATGAACCAAGTTGCAGACCTTCAATCAAATACGCAAGACCTTCAAGCATTTGTTGAATGCAGTGAAATTATCCACGATCTTGTATATTCAAAATGCAGCCGTGGCACACGCTAAGCAAGTCATGATACGTTTCTGTGAGGGCTACGAGGGGATAGAGGCTGGAGTAGCATTGATCAGCTGCTCCGTGCGCTTCAAGTGTGCAACAAATCGTGAAGATCTTCTGAAAACCCATCGGCGTGAGTGTGAGAAGTTGAGTAGTAAAGGGCATGACGAGCGTGAAATACGATAGGAGGATGCATGGTTCAAGGCAACGGTGCTGTCCTAGACTTTTTGCTGAACATACCCATGGCCTGCCATATTCTCATCATACCACCATCATGCCATGGCCCAAGATGAGTGCATTGCCCCCACCCCCATTCCCCCTGGCAGCAAAACCCACCAACTGGAGAACCGAATTACCCCATATTACCGCAGCTAAGCCCCCAAAGCACCAATTCTCCGTTTCGTTATCCGGGACGTTCTCTCAATGAAGATGTCCCGTTTGGATCGATTGCTCATGCTTACGAAACGGTTCCTACACACTGGCAGTAGCTGTAGATGATAAGGATAGACTTGTCGACTGCTGATCGGTCGTATTACGATGGGACGAGAGTCCTTTTCGTTGTGTTTAAATTTTGTAACTAAGAGCTGCTCCGCTCTTTTGAGGACTGCTCTGTTCATTCGAGAAATACCCAAAAAAGCCACTTTGCCCATCCGTCAGAACTCGGCATATCACTGTGTCAACTATTTCGCCAGCATAGTGAAAGCCAAGTTTGGCGAGTCAGAGGGGTTTTATCTATGGTGATCAGATTCTCCAGCTGGTGAAACCTTTTCTGCCTGCCCCCCTGGATCATCCTCCACATTGTTCTAGCTACATACACATCAAATCGAGTCTTCTGCAAGACATTCGACATGAACAAACACGATCTAATCGATCGCCAAAGTGTCAGACATGCAGGCTAGGATGAACACGATCTACAGTGCTGTGGACACAAGATTTCGCAGACCCGACAGTCTCGGGCTGGAAACTCGGGATCAAATACACCTGTACGATACAGGTACTGATATCTGCGAAGGAGAAACGGTCACGACGAATAAGCGCATTACTTCGTTCCCGAGCCTGCTTCCCGGTTCAGTCTCAGACCAATGCTCCAATTCAAGTGAGAACCTAGTTTTAACAACGGCGACGCAAACGTGGCACGCGACACAATGCTCTCTGTTACATCCAAGCGAGCCACGTGGGGAAAGGTCCCTGACAACACCCTCAGTGGTGGGTACATCCAGTCCGTTCGTTCACGAAGCCGATCTGACTGGAG